>PVLA01005508.1:0-144712 GCA_004027455.1 Hydrochoerus hydrochaeris
GGGGGACAAGCACAGTGTGATCTGAGCTCAATCCCTCACGCGAAGAAAGGACAGGGCAGACCTCCAGCAGAGGGTGAAGCTGGCAGGGGCTGTGGTGGGAAGGCACAGCAGCAGGGCAGTGCAGGACAGTTGCGGGGCTGGGAGAAAGGGAGATAGTGGGCCCCCCACATGGTCTGATGGGGCCAGAGGGTTACACTTTCCCTAGAGCTGCAAGTGCTGGGGGCACACAGTGATGAGCCAGGTGGTTCAGCGCACTGTTCTGAGCCAGGAGTCAAACAGGTTTGGGTGACCTTTGCACACGAGGTCATGGGGCGGGCGTTACTCATTTCCCACCCCTATTTGGGTAATGACCCTGACATTCACACTCCCCTCTCTCCCTGCCCTTCCTGGGCCAGCTGGCAAAACCCTTCCCTCTTGCCCTCAGCCCTGAAGCAGGAACCTCACAAGGAGCTCATGAGCCTGGGAACAGAGAGGGAACCACATCAGGTACCAAGACACACTCAGCTCACTGGGGCCTCCACCCCGGCCAGCCTCCCCCAGATATGATGGGAGTAGAAGCAGGGACTAGAGGGGTTCAGAGCAGACGAGGGAGGAATAGCACTGGGAGACACACCCTCCTGCATCTTCCTCCTTCTAGCCGGTCTCCCCTTTGTCTAGCACCCACCATGGCTCCCAGCTGCCCTCCTATAAGGAAGCTTAATTAGGCTGCAGCTCCTCTACACTATTTGTCCAGACCTCCCTGGTACACAGACTCCTGCCACAGCTTGGCCTGCCTTTGCTTAACCTGTCTGTATACCTCCAGGCAGCCAGGAGCCCACTCCTTGCCAGGGCAGGGTGATTAGGAAGATCTCTCTATCCCTGGCTCCTCACTCATACCTAATCCTCCTCACAGATGGGCAAACTTGTTCCTGGCCCTTCCCAACCCCACCAAAGCAAAAATGCACACATTCCCTCTCCCTGCCCAAGCTTCAAGAACTGCTCTTTCCCCTGAAGAGGGTTCCTGAGGACTCCTGTGGCTTCCACATGGGGGGTGTGGGTCACAGTGAGGGTGGCCTTGCAGGAATGAAGGCTGGCAGTTTGTGCATTCATTCACTTGACAGACATTTGTTGAGCATCTACAGTGTGCCTGGCCTTATTGTAGGTATGTAATGGTGAGCAAATCCAGATGTGGTTCCTGTCCTCAGCAGAAGGGAGTCAGAGGTCGAACAGATCATCATGAATCCTCCGAGCAACACAAAAGGGAGGAACAGACCCCCGGGCGGGTGGTTGGGTAGAAGGCTCTTACTGAAACTACGGGACACTTTCCCCAGTGAAAAAGCAGTTCTTTTTTTAAAGCCAGGATGTTGAGCAGAAACTTCCAAGTATGAGTGGTGACCCACTAGTGGGTCATGAAATCAACTGCCCCAGAAGAATATCAAGCATCGCACTTAGGAAATACTGCTTTGTGAACAGTTGGTTTTCTCTATCCCTCCATCTGTCTGAAAGGTAACGTTTATGGGTTAGGATATTAGATACATCTTTTATTGCAGGCCTCAATTAGAAGGTTTGAAAGCCTCAGGCCTAGAGTTTGATTAGCTGGGAAAAGGTGGTGAGGACACTCTCCAGACATCTGTGTCCCTGCTCAGAGATGAGGGGCACAGAAGTGGACGCACCAAGTCCCAGGTCCTGCGGGCAGTGCAGAGCCACGGGGAATTAGGTGAGGCCTGATCTTCTTCACCTTTGGTCCCCACCCGACATGAGCAGGAGAAGACTGCGGGAAGTTGTCTTTGCATCTCCCCAGGAGCCCAGATCTGTGACATTTCCTACCTGTACCTGGCGTCAGCTCTCGGGACTACCTGAGCTATGGTGGGGGTGGGAGTAGGTTAGGGAGAAAGACATAATTTCTGTATTCATAGATCATTTCTGCTACTTCCAATGTTACGGTTTTGGGCAACTGTTAGAATCTCTTCTATATAAAATGGGGCTAAGATTCATCCCCAAAAGTTCTTGTGAGAATTTCATTTGTAATGCAGATGTCCTTAAACCTTCAGTAAAACAAAGAACAATGTCTAGTATATATGGGCAAACGGACCTAAACAAAAATCCAGGGCAGCTGGGCATGGTAGGATACAACTGTAATCCTGGCACTTCGGAGGCTGGGGCAGGAGGACTGTTGCAAGTTTGAGACCAGTTTGGGCTACAAAGTGAGCTCAAGGCCAGCCTGAGCTGCATAGCCAGACCCTGTCTCAAAAAAAAAAAGAAAAAAAAGTCCAGAGCAAATCGTAGATGACTAACATTGTAAGATCATCACATTCTTCTCTGTGTTCCATACACTTGAGGAAATGTATGCTACTGTGTCTTTATGAAAGTGTCACTCACATATACTTGTGCTGACCTTGTCCCCCTCCCAAAACAAAGGCTAAGACCCTGATGGGTCCAGACCACCAATCAGTGAAACAGTGACTTTTAGAAGCCTGTATAGTATGAAGCACACCTCAGACCCAGCGGGCATCCCAGCAGGGAGTCCCTACCTTATAGCCCCACTCCGCGGCTAACAGAGCTTCCCTTCCGCTTACTTCACATTTCCCACACTTTAAAGAAATTTTGCTTCCCACCATATCAGCCTTGACTCCCTCATATCTTGCTAAGAATCTCACTTTTCCATTCTTCAATGAACTGAGGCCTTTCAACAGAGAAAAAAAATCTTAACTCTCCAGCAATTAACTATTCTGTCCATTCTTAAACCTCCTAGGAGAAAGCCTACTAAAAACGCTCCATCTACCAACAGTGACTTGAATGAGCTCGTCAGAGCCGGACACATTTGAGGACGATATTTCCTCCAGACTGTTGCTAACCTCTCAAAGAGATGGATTACTCTAAGGACAGGGTTGCTCATGGCTACTTGTTACTCTCTCAAGTGGCCACTCTGAAAAAAAATTGATAGTTCAGATTCTTTACACCCACTTATTGTAGACAGGAAAATTAACTCCTCTTGGTTTCATGTGTCACCTATTTTGCCATCTGCCGGCAATCTCAGATCCTTCACATGAGAATGTTAAAGCCCATGTGGGTCATCGGGAAAACTACATCGGCGGAACCCTTCACTCATTTCCTCTAGAAGTTTTATAAACCTCCCCCTGTTAAAATATCAGTAGAGGCCAAACCATCCAGGCCTGACTCAAGAACCTGCTTCCTCTCACACTTCCAATTCTCCCCTCTTAAGACCCTCAAGAGCCTCATGATTTGGCCATGAAGGCCCTATCAGGGCCCACAAAAGAATACATTTTAAAAAACACATACATTTAAAAAGTAGGGAGAAGTGGATCCTAAATATTACTTAGAATGTACTTTAAAAGTCATTCATCTGGAATTCAGATGCAATGGTACACAGAAATCATAGAGACCCCAGGCCTGAGGGCCGGGCACCCATCTGCCACTCCTCCTGCCCCCTTGACTAGTCCCTGACTTCATTCTGCCCCACTTTGCCAGACCATGGCTCTCTCTGCCTTCCTCCCTCAGTCCCTCATAGGCTGTGGTCTGTGGCCCTCTTTTACCAATCTTGTAGGGGGTATGGAGGGCATTCACACCTCAGGTCAGGGCAGGAAACACAGCTCATGTTAACTGTGGGAGAGGATCAGTGCTGAATTCCATCACGTCGTCCAGCCCCCAGAGACACGGCCCAACTCCCCCCTTCAGGTTACCATTCTTCTCTCTCAAGCCACCAGCAAAGGACACTCTAATTCATTTATATATTATTCAAAAGACATTTGGCTCTCTTTCTCTTATTTCCTAATATCTTTACTCTTTCTTTCTTTTTTGGGGGTGGGTACTGGAGATCGAATTTACGACTTCCCACTTTCCAGGTAGGGGCTTATGCCACTGAGCTAAATCCACTGAGCTAATAAGCCCTTTATTATCTCTTAATTATTTCTGTTTTATTTCAAAAAGAAAAAAGAAAGAAAGAAAAATAAAATTGCAAAACATCAATTGGGGCAACAATGTTACATACATTGCACATAAAAATGACCTCTTAAAGCTAAAATGCTGGAGTTCAAATTCTGCCTTCCCACTTACTAGCTGTGTGACATCAGGAAAGATACTTAACTTTTTTCTGCCTCATTTTCCTCATCTTTAAAAACTGGGATAATAACTTTTAGGTATACAGGATGACTGCAGATTTTTTATTGTTTGGTGGTACTGGGGACTGAATCCAGGTCCTTCACTTTGAGGACCTTTGTAAAACATGTTTTGTTTTGAGACAGGATCTCCACTTCATAGTTCAGGCTGGCCTTGAACTCACTATGTATGTACTTCAGGCTGGCCTTGAACTCATGGTGGTCCTCCTGCCTCAGCTTCATGAGTGCTGGGGTTACAGGTGTGCACCACCAAACCCAGCTTTTTTTTTGTTTTGTTTTTTTGTTTTTTTTGAGATTAGGTCTCACTAAATTGCCTAGCAAGGGCTCAAATTTCCAATCCTCCTGTCTTAGCCTCTCAGAGGGCTGGGGTTACAGGCAATGCCTCCCCATCCAGCTGGCAGTAAAGGATCTGAAGGAGCTGGTACAAAGATTACAAGTTCAACTCCAGCCTAGGTAATGTAGCAACTTAGGAAGACCTTGTTTCAAACTTAAAATATTAAAATTGGCTAAGGCTGTAATTCAATGCAAAGACCTTAGGGTCAATCCCCAGCACTGACAAAAAAAGATGCCTAGAACAGTGACACAGTGGCACTAGGCACAGGTTTAGTAAAGTAGCTGTCACATTACATCAGTCCTCAGGTGTCCTTTGTTTTTTCATTGCAACTTCTCTTCCTACTGCGGCACCTACAGCTGGAAATGGTCGTCATTTCCTGTACAAACCTCAGCTTGGTCAGGTGGATGCCAAGCGCCTTCTCCTTCCTGTATAGGTTCAGTTTAATTGCTGTTGAAAATGTGTCCGAGAAGTTTACGCTGTGGTTTAGTGTTTACACAAAGCTATTGTGTTTCCAGAAAGGCGTGGAAACAGAGGAGCGCAGCAAGAATTTGATATTAGTGCAGCAAACAGTGGTCATTAAAGAATGACCACAATTCTTTACGTTCTTGCAAAACAATAACCAAGTGTTTACAGGGCCTAAGAAAGGAAGAGTCAAGATGAAGTTGTGTTGTGCTGTTTTATTACCGAAAAAAGGGCGAAATGATCACTAGTCACACACAAAGAAAGAAAAACTCCACAGTAAAACTTAAAGAATGAGTATCTAAGGCTAGGAATCTGGAAAGAACAGCAATCTTTTAAGAAATGGTACATCACCAATGTTCCAAGTGGCACAGAAGTCTGTGTAGATAAAAAGGGGGTTCAGGAGAGTGGGATTCTGAATGTGAAGAAATTTGGGAAGCTGGGGATTTAGCTCAGCAGCTCAAGTGCTTACCTGCTAAGTGTGAGGTTGTGGGTTCAATCCCTGGTACAAAAAAAGAAAAATTGTGTGTGGGGGGGGACTATTTTGGTCAGCTTGTTTGGTCTATGACTTCATTTTTATGCATATGAGTCATTTTGACTTGAAAAACTGATATCTAAGTGAATCTAAAAGACACAGCCCTTTTTATTTTATTTTGAGATACAGTCCCTCTAAATTACTCAAGCTGGCCTGGAACTCATGACCCTCCTGCCTCCACCTCCAGAGTAGCTGTGATTAAGGTTGTCACCATGCTCAGCCCTCTTAACCATTTTTAAATGCACAATTCATTGGTATTGGGTAATTTACAGTGGTATGCAACCCTTTTCAGGAAGGCATTTTTGTCTTATTCTAGTTAGTAGTGCACGATAGGTGTGTAGTTGTCTCCTTAGACTTCCAGTCATTGTAGACAAAATGTAGCCACCCTCCCAGGGAGGCTCTGTGGTCTCCCAGAGCCACAGCAGGAGGCCCCGGGCTTTGACAGGGGCACTTTCTTCCTCCTTGGCACTGACAGAGAGCTGAGTGCAAAGCACAGTGGGGCCTGAGCATGTCCAACCCCTCCCCCACCTCTGGGCTTGAAGCCAGACCGGAATGGCCTGAATGTATTGTGGAGCCATGGAAATCACCTCCCTCCAGATTTCAAGTTCTCATCTGTCAAATGAGTCTCTATCAGGTTTTTTTTTTTTTTTAATTGAAGTGCTATTTAACCCAGGGGCTCAGGAACAGCCAGGTATGTGTTCTATCATTGAGCCACCTGCCACTCCCATGGTTCCGAATGTACGATTGTGTGACTAAATGACTACACGCACACACACATACCATCAACACACACAAACTTGGGTTGGGGTTCATGGGCTACATAGAGACGCTGTGGCAGCTCTTCTGCGTTTATCACGACAGCTGAGTGGGCTAGATTCAGTCCTGACCAGAGTCAAGGTTCAGGGAGCCACTCTTCAAGATCACGAGCACCTTGCCCAGAAAGGGTGTGCAGCTCATTCGAGGGCAACAGCAGTTCAGAGGGTGAGAGTGGGTTTAAAAACGAGTATTACAACTTCAATTCATGTTAGGCCTGTGGGGAGAGTTTTCCAGGGGGCCCAGAGACTCGGGCTACAACCCAGCAAGAGTCAGAAGCGATCCATGACACCGTGAATGGAGACAGGAGATAGGCAAATTCCCTGGGTGGGACAGAGGCACAGCCAAGCCTGGCCACCTGGATCCTTGTCACTGGAATCTTGTTCTGCATGGAGTGCCGAGGTGGGGCCCAGATGCCCCCCACAAACAGAATTTGCCCACATTCTCCTCTGCATCTTTTTCTTTGAGCATCTGGACTGCCTCAGATTGGGAAGGGACAGCTCAGGGTACAGGACCAGAGTGCTAGATCCCTGTATGCCAGGTCCTGTCCCAGGCACAAATTCCCCTTGTAATTTGGAGTTCCCTTCTGTTGGGGTCATGTGTTATTTCTTCCTCCCTCTCCTTCTCCTCTTTCTCCTCCTTATTAGCAGGACCTGAAGGCTCCTGTTTACATAGGTGTGTGGGATACATTTGCAGTAGCAAAACCCTTTCCCACTCACGATCTTACTGCACTCTCAGAACAGTTGGGTGGGGAGGGCGTCATTACTACTGTTGATCAGACTAGGAAACTGAGGCTTGGAATGTGACTTGGCAGTGGAGAGGGCTGGCATCTCTCCAAACCAGGTTCTAGTGCCAGCTCAGCCCCTAACTTGCTGGACCCCTTGGATAAGTCACCTCCCCTCCCTACATCTCAGTTTCTCCCCTACAACTAAACACAAGGGGTTCCACCCTACAGTCTCCAACCCCTCCCAAGGTTTCATTGCTGGTACTATAAATTCCCAGGGACCTACTGGCCAGGAGGTCAAAAGCCTGTACCCTCTGGCCCCACTGGGTTACCCAAAACAGGAATAAGGTTGGAAGGCATAAGGAAGAGTAGCCACCCAGGGGGTGGCCTTCCCTGGACAATGGCTGGGCTGAGTGGGCACCAAGACCAGAGTCCCTTATCAGGTATCATGGCCTCCAGGGCCTACACAGCTCACTGCCTCACAGAAATGACTTTCCCCTGTGGCCTGAGAGGCTCTGAGCTCCTGCTCATGCCTAGAGCCACAGCTTCTGGAACCCTGACGTGTGAGTTTGTGGTCGCATTTTCTGGCGAGCACAGACAATTCAGTGTGATGCCTGACAGGACTGACTACTCACGTTGGACCAGATGCCCCTTTGCAGCCATGATCACATTTAATCCAAATCCCAATCCCATGAGCTAGGTTTTATTGTCCCCATTGTACAGAGGGAGACAAGAAAGTCTCAGAGTTGGAGCAGGAGAAGGGAAGACTTCAGCTTTCTCAGCCTCCCCCCAGAATGAGTGAATCTCCCAAGGACAGGGTCCCAGGGCCACTGAAGCCAGCCCTGCCCCAAGGCTGAGGGAGCTACTTCCAGCTAAGGTCCCAGAGAGTAGTGGAAGCCTAATGACTTATGGGTGATTAACTACAAGAAAGTAAGCGTGAAACAAGAAAGCTTTATGCCTTAGAAATTTGTTACAAGCCACCAAGTTGTTTTCCACCCGCTTCAAGAAAGAATTAATTGGAGGTCAGACAGCAGGAAGAACTTCCCAATCACTAGAAGAGTAGGGCAAAATCATCTCTGATGATTGGTTTTGAGGGAAGTGTTGCCCCCATCTAGACCAACAGTTTGAGTCGGAGAGAAGAGAGAGGTGCATCGAATGTGCTCCCTTCCAGGTGATTTGCGTTTGCAGCTGGGAGTAGGAGAGGCCCTGGGCAACAGCTCTGGGGTAACCGAGGGAACAAACAAGGAAAATAGGGGACGTCAATCCTTATCTGGAGCTCATTAATGGAGAACATTAGTCAGCTGTGAAGGCCCAGATGGGGTGATAGGCATGCAGGTGGGCAGGGGTGAGGGGCAGGGGCAGAAGAAGCCATGGGGGAAAAAAGGTATTGGCCTAAACTCCACCTTCACACCCACGTGCCCAAATCCAGGACAGAAGGACCCCATAAGTGCCCGTGGCCCAGCCTCCCAGAGGCCCAGAGAAAGGAGAGAGCACAGCGCAAACCTCCTGAGCTCAGGCCGCTGGGCCAGCCCACGGGAGGCTCCACAGCATGTGGGAGCTCCGGTCCATAGCCTTCTCCAGAGCCGTATTGGCGGAGTTCCTGGCCACGCTCCTCTTCGTCTTCTTCGGCCTTGGCTCAGCCCTCAACTGGCCGCAGGCCCTGCCGTCTGTGCTGCAGATCGCCATGGCTTTTGGCCTTGGCATTGGCACCCTGGTACAGGCTCTAGGTCATGTCAGTGGGGCTCACATCAACCCAGCTGTGACTGTGGCCTGCCTGGTGGGCTGCCATGTTTCCTTCCTCCGAGCTGTCTTCTATGTGGCTGCCCAGCTTCTGGGTGCTGTAGCAGGGGCTGCTCTGCTCCATGAGATCACTCCAGCAGAAATCCGCGGGGACCTGGCTATCAACACCGTGAGTAGCCAAACTTAGTCTGTCCCTTCCACAAGGGCTGGTCCTGGGGAACCACTTGGAAAGAGTGAGATGGGAGGGACAGGCCCTGGGTGGGCGTCTGGGTGGTGAGGCAGAGACAGAGAAGAAGTTGGGGCTGGACACAGAAGCCCCAAAATTGGTAGGCAGGGCTGTGGTGTCAGAGTAGAGGCAAGAAACACGCAGGGGAGCTGGGGCTTGTGTCCAAGCCTCTAGGAGGAAAAGTGCATTGAGGTTTCTGTTGGACTTGCTGCCTGCAGTACAGAGAGGACTGGGACAGACCTCAGCAGGGGACAGTGTCTTAGAGCAGACAGGGCTTCTGAGCTGAGGGGACTTTAGAGTGCAATGGCAAGAGTCTTCCAGAAAGGAGAAGAACTGAACACCTCTTCAGCTTCTCTTGTGTGTGGCCACCGGACAGCCACTCTTCGGATGCGTGAAGCCTTACAATATCCCTGAAAAGCAGGGATAGGCATGTGAGAACTGAGGCTCAGAAAAAGGGCCCAACTGTCAAACTCAGGCTTGATGATAAAGCCTGTGCTCATTCCTCCTGAGCCATCACCTCAGCCTTGTTTGCAAACAAGAATTAGGCTGTGGGATGTAAAGTGATGGATTTGCAGTTTGTCAGTATGAGAAAAGACACCAGAACCTAGAGTTTGGGTGTAGGAGCAGGATTTTCCCAGACCCCGGGAGCCTGTAGACTGGCTGCTGAGTATAGGATACCATGCCTAACTGGGCACCTCAGACACTTTGGGAGCTGGAGGTGATGCTGTGACCCCTGTCCTGGGTCTGTGCAGGGAATTCAAGGGCCGGGGGCACATGGTTTACTCATCACAGCTCCCACACTATACCCCTGCCCAAGCCAGGACAGCATGTGCCCACGGTTCCATCTCCTGTGCTGCTTGGCCTGCTTTGTGCCTAGGCCCCGATCTCTCTGAAGGGTCCTACATGGTCTCTGTGGTTGTTCCCTCCCCTGTACACGTGGTCTTCCTTGTGCAAGAGGCAGACTGTCCCAGATGGGCAGCTCTTGCTTCTTCAAAATATGGCAGATAGGGAAAATATGACAAGGCTGAGAGCCCAGGGACAAAAAAGTGCTAGCATGGCCAAGGTACTGGAGAACCATGCCCATTTCCATTGAGGACAAAATGAGTTCATTTTGCAGCGGGGAAGGGCCCAGCTAGAAAAGAGGAAGTTCTGGAGAGCATGGCCTTCTCTAGGTTTGTGGCTCTTGGAGCACAAAAAGGCCCTAGGGAGCACTCAGTCCTGCTCCTCCATCACTTTTCAGTGGCCTGGGCTTTCAGAAGGGTAGGCTCTGCGTAGCCTCCTCCAAGCCAGTCCTGGGCACTTTCTGTGCTGAGGAACTAGAGAGAAACCTGCCTGGCTGGAATGGGGTAGCAGTGGGGCTGATTTCCCCTGAGGCTCAGGAAAATCAGATGGCCCCCAAGGCTGAGCCAGGTGCCCTCTAGAGATGCTGAGAGTCTGGTTGCCAGAAAGTTGCCATTGATCTATGTCTGCCCTGTACCAGGCCAGACACTATCTCACTCTTGGTACAACCCTGAGGGGTAAATTCTGTCATTCTCCCATCTTAGTGGTAAGTTGAGGCTCAGGATTCAATAGTTCCAAATCACAGATGCAATAAGCCATGTCCATACTATTCCCTATGAGCAGCTATGTGCAACAGGAATGGGGCTGTGACAGCCCTTGTTATTTCCAGTCCTAACACAGCTCTCCAAAATCCATTTTCTTATCGCTATTTTACAGAGTGACAACCCAAGACCAAAGTAAATAGGGACCCTCAGCAGATCAGAGACCTCCAAAGTGTCTGCCTCCAAAGCCCCTTTCACTGTCCCTTAGAGAATCTCACCTGGACAGCAGCCAGAGGAATGGAGGCTCGACCTCCAGAAAGATCTAAGAGTTCCAGACTCATGTCTAGGTGGGGAGTTCAGGGCCTAGAGAAGGAGCATGGGAACTGAGGAATCACAGCTCCAACCTCCCCAGAGGGCAAGGCGTAGGGTGTAGGATGACAAAACCCAGAAAGAAACTCAGTGCTGGGTAGGGTCCTGTTAGGAAACTGTCTCCCTGAAGCCCTGAGTTATCTCCTTACCCAGGGCAGGGACTGCTTGCACCAAGAACACTCTGTACGGGCTGGAGGCCTCACAGTCCAGTGCTCCCACACCCACCCCAACCTCCACAGGATGCGCAGGGAGCAAATCATGGGGCAAAACTGGGGGAGGCCTGGAATGCAGTGGGGGGCAGTAACTGTGAGAAGTGTTGTGTGCTGTACCCATGGGGCTGGATGCACGCCAGGCCATCCCCCACACCAAGTCCCTGGACCCTCTCCCTGGGAACCATCTGACCACCGGAGGAAGGACCCTTGGACTCCCGCACCTGTCTTTCCAGGGGAAGGAAGGCCTTCCTGTTATCTTCCTGATGAAGCTGAAACCTTCTGAATCGAAATTCAGAATTGAAGGAAGCATTGTTTTCTTCTCATGCTGTAGGCACACAACCTCAGCCTCAAGATCCAGTGGCTAAACAGCCAGTTTTCTACCTCGGCCTGGAGTACCCTGGGCCACCCTGGGGTCCATCAGGAAGCAGTCGGCAAGAGGGTCACATAAGTTGTCTGGTGAGCCCAGATGTTCTGGCTCCCAGCCCAGTGGCCTCCCTGCAGCTGACTGCAGTGGACCTGAGGACAGGGCAGAGAACATGACCACTTATCCCTTCTCTGTCCCCAGCTCAACCACAACACAACAGCTGGCCAGGCGGTGACCGTGGAGCTCTTTCTGACCCTGCAGCTGGTGCTCTGTATCTTTGCCTCTACTGACGAACGTCGTGGAGACAATCTGGGCAGCCCTGCCCTCTCCATTGGTTTCTCCGTGACACTGGGCCATCTTCTTGGGGTAGGTCAGACATGGGTTCCAGCTTCCCTTGATGGACAGACACAGTCTTCACTAAAGAGACAGAAACAGAAACCACTCTAGAGATGCACACATACAACTCCCAACTGTGATAGGCTTAGACTCTCAGAGAGAAAGACACACGGAACGCCCAGGAGGGACGCACAACCCAGAGGTGCTGACTCCCAGATACCCAGAGTGACACCTACCACTCTGGCCCCAAATGTGTACAGAACCTAATAATTAAATCACAGTGTCAATTGCCCATCAAGTGGGTTGCCTTTAGGTTAAGTTCAAGCATTGGAGAGGGGGACACCCTGTCCTGTCCTCACCTCCTTTTTCACTTTGACCCCTCACTTCCCATCACAGATCTACTACACTGGCTGCTCCATGAACCCTGCCCGCTCACTGGCTCCGGCTGTTGTCACCGGCAAGTTTGATGACCACTGGGTAATGGCGGAAACCTCCGTTTTTCTCTTCAGCTAAAAACCCATCTGAAGGGGAGAACAAGGGCTGGAACAGAATGGGCTAGGGGTTCAGTGGCTCCACACGCCTCCTCCTGGGTTCCAGTCAGGTCTTGGGTTTCATCCTTCAAAACTAGTGCCAAAGACTCAGTTTCCCTTCCCTGTCCCCAGCTGTAAATGAGGATGACAACATTTCTTATGCTACTGGTTTCTTGGGAAAATTGAGATTCCTGTGTAAAACATGTAGTACAGCACCGGCACCATAACATTTGCAACAGTTAACATACTTTTATCGCTTAACACTTACCTAGTACTTAGTGTGACTAGACTCTGTTCTAAGTGCTTTGCAAACTTCAACTCATTTCGTCTGCATGACAGCAGGAGGTATTCATTGTTGGAAAGGAAAGCAGCACAAAGGTAAGCGAAGGTTCACACAGTGAGAGAATCAGAATTCCCTCCTTACCCTCCACACTAACAAGCCTTCCTCAGCGGCTTGCGTTGCCATTAGCAACTTTGTGAATAAGCATTTGATTGTGTTAGTCCCGGCCCCGGACTGCACCCCTGGCTTGGGTGCCAGGTGCCAGCGCTCTCTCCGCTCGCCTCAGGTCTTCTGGATCGGGCCCCTGGTCGGCGCCATCCTGGGCTCTCTCCTCTACAACTACCTGCTGTTCCCCTCCACCAAGAGCCTGTCAGAGCGCCTGGCGGTGCTGAAGGGCCTGGAGCCGGACGTCGACTGGGAGGAGCGCGAGGTGCGGCGTCGGCAGTCGGTGGAGCTGCACTCGCCGCAGAGCCCGCCGCGGGGCAGCAAGGCCTGAGCTGCAGCCTCTGGGCCTGGACCGCAGGCAGCGCAGCCCTGCTAGACGCGTCTAGGCATGCAGGCCCACCCTGTCCCTGTCTCCCCAGGCCCGAGACCGCTCTCAGGGCAGAGCAACTGGCGGCAGGAAGGGGGCCTCTGGGATAGCCGGGAGCCTGATGGATCCCCTGCCTGGAGGCCGAGGCTGTGCGCTGCTGTGGCAGTGACCCTCTGGTCCCTGACAGGGAACTGAAGATTTAAGGGACCGAGCTGGCAAGGGAGGGGGGCAGGTGGAAGGAAGTGGACGCTCTGAGAGCCTGCGCCCAGGTTCTTGGGTGAGAAGTGTGGAGACCCCCACCTTAGAGGTCCAGGAATGGTGCATTCTGTTTTGCTAGTGTGCAAATGTATAGTCATCTTTACCTGCCTCTGTCCTCCAGTGCAGGGTTTGCAGTGCCTGAGTGTGAACTGGTATGGTGATGTCAGTGCGCAGGGCTAGGACCTCTCACTCCCCACTTTGACCTCCTCCTCCCACACTTGCAATAAACCCACTTCCTCTGCAGAGGATGAATCCTTGGAGCAAGTTACTCCCAGAAGAGGAAAGGAGAGTCTGAAGGGAAGGCCCTGATTCCAACCCCTGCCTTGCCCCTTCTGGAAAATTCCCCCAAGCTGCAACACCAGGCCTCAAGATTTGCCCTGATGCATTTGTGGAGGCAGAGAAGTATCAACCAGAGAGCAGCTCCACCAGAAATGGCCTCTGGGAAAAGGAGGTCTAAGGCTGGGCATGGTGACACATGCCTGTAATTCCAGCACTTGAGAGGCTGAGGCAGGAGGACTGCTTCAATTCAAAGCCAGCCTGAACTGCATAGTGAAACTGTCTCAGTGGGGTGTGACAGTGCATGCTCATAATACCAGGAGTTTGAGGCAGGAGGAACTCTGTCTCAAAAAGATTAAAAAAAAAAACAAAGAAAAGAAAAAAGAAAGAAAAGAAAAGAAAGGGCTGAGTGACCAAAGATTTTCTTTCTGCCCTTAGGAAGGACTCTTCAAAGGGAAAGCACATTTATATGTGTACACACCTGCTTGTGTGTGCATGTGTGAGCACATGTGCACACAAGCACACAGGAGACCTCCATCTGTGGGAGGGGAGGCAGACCCACAGATTAACCTTCTTCTTGGGTGCAGAAAACAAAAGCCTTTTGTGGGCCCCTGGCCTTTGTGTTCAAGAGGGGAAGATTTGCAACCAGACACTTCTTGAAAGGAGACACTGAGTTTCACAAGTGAGCCTCTCGCCCGCTCACACCTATGGCTGGCTGGTCAGGGCACTCAGGCGTGCAACCACAGCACAAGTACCGTCGTGGTGCTGTTCCTCCCCCAGCTCTAGGGAGTACTTCTCCCCCCAGAAATCTCGGCTCCTGCCTCCTTGGGGGTGGAACCTTAAGTTTGCCCCTTCTGGCTCCCACACTGAACATTTATTGCAGACACTGCGGACCAGAAAAGGAAATGGCTTGCCTGGGGCAGAGGCAGATGTGAGCCTAGAACCCAGGTTTCTACATTGCCAGGCCAATGTGATGGTTCTCAAATGAGACTCCATAGGATTAAGCGAGGCCATGCACATAAAAATACTGGGTGAACGGTAATTCTTGATACTAGCAGCATGCATTATGAGGCTGATTTTCAGTATTTCTGCTTCCTCTGGAGGGAGGTGAATACAGAAAGGGCCTGACCTTCAGCCTCCTTCCCCTCTGTTAGTTGGCAGTAAATGCAAAGGAGAAGCCCTGGAAGTCCCAAGCTCCTGCAGAAGGAAATGGTTTGGCTGGCCCCTCCTGGGTCAGCCGCTTACAGCACACACACCAGCAGTTCTTCCCCTTCTTTCTTTGCACCTTCCAGACCCTTCCTCCCGCCATCCTGCTGCACAACTGGCCTGGAATCACAGTGGAAGCCCCTTTCTCTATGTTCCCAGTTGTCCCTGGCTTTCAAGGCTTTTGTCTGTCTGTCCCACTCTTTACCAAACTCCCACTGTGCACCTCCCTGGGCTCCGTTCACAGATGGTCTGGGTACAAGGGCTTCTCTGTGGCAGCGGTGCTGCTCTCGTGCAGGCTCTTTTCTGTCTTCCTTGACCAAAGTTCTCTCTGAAGTTAGAAAAAGGTTTGCTGGGCCCTCGCTGCTGTGGGGAGGACACTCCCTCCCCAACCCCCTTCCTCCTGGTGGCTGAGTTTCCTTGCTTTAGAAGGCAGTTCATCTACACCCCACTACATCCTAACAAACAAGGCAACAAGGATCTCTGTGTCTGTTCCACTTCCCAGCTTGCTTCTCGCCAAAAAAACGACTATGAGATTCCCCACTACTTCTCCCATATTAGATTGGGGTCAGAGGCCAGTGCAGGGTTCCAAGTGACAGCGGTGGAGGGAGGTTGGCAGTTACTGAGAATCTTGCCAGCCACTGTGCTCACTGCCTTATATACATTAGCTTATTTCATCCTAAAACTTCAGTCAGGAAGGTCCACGACCCCCAGCCATGCAAAGTTTTACTATTCCCAAAACAGCCCCTTGGCATCCCTGTGCTTGCTTCCCAGTCCTGAAAAATAGGTAAAAACTCTTCTTATCTTATAAATTCAGAAACCCAGGGTAAGAGACTGTGCTAACAACACATAGCCATTGGATTAAAGACTTGAATTCAGGTCTTATGCAAATCCCCATGATCTTTTCCCAGGGGCTCCCAGGGACAGCTCCCTCCTGGGAGCCCCTGGAAGAAACTACAATACTCTGATGGGCCTGTCCAGCTCAGCCCAGACCAGGCCACTATCTGCAAGTGGACAGAGAGCATGGTAGGGAGGAGGTGACAAAAGACACAGGGTTGGTTTCTGCCTTTGAAGGTCACCTAGGGAGGTCAGGCATAGGTCACACCAGACAGAAGCAAGGCAGCATATGGGCAGGTGTTTGAGCTGTGATGAACAAGCTCTGAGCGGGGAGGAAGAGGTGGCTGACCACGGGGTCCCAGCACCACCCTTCTCTGCACTCCCACTTTGTGCCAAACCATATGGTACCCACAAAAGTTGCTTTGACATTTTGTATGTCTGAACTGTAATTTCACATGTATCCGATGTCTCCCAGCTAGACTGTAAACCCTTTGGGACAGAGCACCTTCCAGTTCATGGATGGCATCTTCCTATCTATCTTCCCTCCTTGGTCCTTATCTAACCTTATCTTACTATAAGCTGTGCACATAGTAAGCACTCAATAAATGCTCATTTATCTAGCAATGCGGGCTGTTTCTTCCACAATTTAGAAATGATAAAATTCAGGTACCAGAAAACAGACTGAGCACTGGGCCAGATGGTTAGAGAGAAGGAAGCACCTCACCCATGGGCCTGGGCTTTGTCCTCACCTGTCCACTCCCAGTGACCAAGTCTATATGGCACCCTGAGCTTCCCCTCTCAGGTTACTGTGTGATCCCAGGCGAGTAACCTCTGAGTTGGTTCCTTCACTAGGTAGCTTGAAGTTAAGTCACATGGCAGAGGCCAGTTATGATCTATTTGTATAGATGACATTCTGAATCTATAAATGGTCCGAACAAGTTCCTGGGCTTTACAGTCTTTACTAGCTGAAAAGGACTAGGCTTGAATCCTCAGGCAGATGCTTCTCCAGCAGGTCAGCCTCCTGTGAACACTTCAGTGTCCTGCTCACTCCAAGTCCATGGAGTTGGACACCTGTGGACTTGGAAAGGCAGTGCCCGGGAGAGGATGGATGAGAAGGCGAAAGGGTGCAGATCGAAAGCTAGTTCAGCCGTGAAGGCCTCTGGGGTCATCTGGGCCATTTTGAAGTCTGAGGCTCAGGCCTTGAAGAAGGTCGTATATATAGATAGTGCCTATGTTCTGCTGGTGGCAGGGCCTCGGGACCCATGGGAGAAAGGACAGACAGCCCTTCTGCCTCAGGAGAGGGATGGAGGAGGAGCTGCTTCAGCAGGAAATGCCAGAGCAGAACAGGAACAATAGTGGAGTTTCTTTGGCCCCTGTTTGCTTTGGCCTCTTAGCTGCTACAGAGCCCAGAGCTGCTCCTCCAGGTCCTTGGCTTTCCCACAGCTCCTCCCCTCGGGATCTGCCTGGCACAGGGACAGGAGGCACCTGTTCTTTCCCTCAGCTGCAGCCTAGGTAGGGCTCAAACCCAGGGGGCATTTTAAACTAATAACACAGCCAGGAGTGTGCTAAGTGTTCTCAAGCAACTGGTGGTGACAACAGCGAGGGTGCACCTCCTCTCTCAGAATCCTGAGGATGGACCTCTGGGGAGCCTTCCAGCCTCGCTCCCCATATGCTAAACCCAGGGATGAGAAGATGAAGGAGGAGAGGATCTAGGAGCTCAGAGGGAAGGCACAAGGACAGGGCTGGGAGGAATGGTCCAGTCCAAGAACTGAAGGACTTGACTTCAGGGGAATTGAAAAATACTGTCTTAAGAAATGCTGCCACAGAAAATCAGAGATAGAAGCAAGAAAGACAGAAAAATTAAAAAAGAGAGTAAGGGGAAGAGGGTGGGAAAAGAGTTAAGATGGGTTATGTAGGTGTACCAGCTCCACACAAGGAATGGAATCATTATGCCCTGCAAACATGGACAAGTGTAAAATACTAAAAGGCAGAGGAAAGATGAGCTACAGAGCAGATGGAAACATGAATGGAGACAGAGAGGCTCAGACTGTAAAAGAAAGGGAAAAACAAAGAATGAGAATATGTAAGGCAGACAGAGAGAGGGAGGGAGGAGAATTTAAGACACAGACTGACAGTCTTAAATAATAAAGGCAGAGAGACCAAGAAAGTGGAGAAAGAGGGAGAAAAACAGAGCAGGGAAGAGACTGGTGAGGAAGGAGAGAAAAAGATGGAGAAAATTGGGGGCAGCAGCGCACACCCATCATCCTAGCACTCTGGGAGGCAGAGGTAGGAGGGTCTAAAGTCCAAACCCAGACTGGGCAACTTAATAAGACCCTGTCTTTAAAATAAAAAGAAAACAAAGGGAAAGGAAAGGAAAGGAAAGGAAAGGAAAGGAAAGGAGAAAAAAAGAAAAAAAGAAAAGGAAAAGAAAAGAAAAGAAAAGGACAAAGGCAGGATGTAGTGGTGTGGTGGCCCTGGTTCAATCCCCAGTGGTACTCGACAAACACTGGGATAAGAAGCAAGAGATGGCTATGGAGAGAGGAGAGAGGAGCCAGGAGGTGATGCGGGTTTAAAGGAAGAGACTGAGAAGGCTGAGAGGAGGGAGAGGCAAGGCCCCGCCGACCAGGAACTCCTGGTGGGGAGGCTGCAGAGGTCGAGCCCTGGCATGGGAGGTCTGTGGCCCCTAATGCCGGGGCCTCTTGCGTGACCCCAGAACAACCCTAATTGGCCACGTCCCTCGGAACTATGAACAAGAGGACTCCCCCACCCCACCTCCTGCAGGGACTCAAGGGATCCCCAAGAGGGCTGTGCTTTAGGATGGAGGCAGCCTCGGGGAGTCTGCTGCCTCGTCAAGGCGCTGCCCGGACGCTCAGCTTCCAGGATTGCTAAACGCAGGCTGGCACGGTGCCCCGCGGTGCCCTCCGCCCCCGCTCAAGCCGGCAGACAGGGAGCCAAGAGGCGCTGTCTTCAGAGAAGCGCAGGACTTCGGCGGTGTCCGTGGGTGAGGCCGAGTCAGGAAGGATGCTCGGGTCGGGAGGAAAAGGAAAAGGAGGAGCTGGACAAGGGCCTGAAAAGAAGGAATGAAGGCCAGGAGCAGGTAGACTTTCAGATCCCGGCGGCGGATCGGAGGACCCAGACCTTGCCAAGGCTCCCAGCAGAGCGAGGCCGGAGGGCCCGGAGCGGCTGGGGCGCACCATGCTCAGGTCGGCGGCCGCCCAACCGGTCTACACCGCCGGCTGGGTCACCTGGCCCGGCGTGGGGGTGGGCGCGAGGACCGGGGCGGCGGCCGCCTGGTCCGCTCCGTGCGCGCCGCGCTGGCCCCCGGGCGCCGGGGCCGCCCACTGCCCCCCCGCGCGCGCCCCGCAGCCCGGCGCCCGCCCCGTATATAGCGCGCGGTGCCAGGGCGCCGGCTGCCCAGCCAGCGCGGGACCCGGCGCCCGCCCGCCCCCCGGCCCCGCCAGCGCCCGCGCCCGCGCCCCGACGGCCGCCCCCTGCCGCCGCCGCCGCCGCCGCCGCGGGACCCCCGAGGCCACCATGAAGAAGGAGCTGTGCTCCGCGGCCTTCCTCAAGGCGGTGCTCGCAGAGTTCCTGGCCACCCTCATCTTCGTCTTCTTCGGGCTCGGCTCGGCCCTCAAGTGGCCGTCGGCGCTGCCCACCATCCTGCAGATCTCCCTGGCCTTTGGCTTGGCCATAGGCACCCTGGCCCAAGCCCTGGGGCCGGTGAGTGGAGGCCACATCAACCCCGCCGTCACTCTGGCGCTCTTGGTAGGCAACCAGATATCTCTGCTGCGCGCCGTCTTCTACGTGATAGCCCAGCTGGTGGGTGCCATCGCCGGAGCGGGCATCCTTTACGGAGTGGCACCAACCAACGCCCGGGGCAACCTGGCCGTCAATGCGGTGAGTGCCCACGCCGCTGAGGGAAGGGTGGGCAGGACCCGGGGTGTGCTCAGGACCAGGCCCCCGCCGCACCTTGAGGATGGTGGGCTAAGTGGGGCACGCACACCCTTGCCAGGAAGACCAGGCAGATGACTCTCCAGCCGACCATGCCCCCCGCCAAAGCCACCCAGCTTCACATCTGTCCTCTTTGTTCCCTTCCCTCATACTGCCCCACCCTGGCCCTCTTCTATTTTCGCTCTGCTCTTGTTTTTTAATTCCCCTTCCTCTTGAACCTCTCACCTCTCTTTTGCCCTAGTGGAGTAGTTCTCACGGAACTGCCAGAAAGAAAGCAATTACAATCCCACTATGGAGTAACCTCCGTGCTTCACTATTTTATTTTATTTTTTATTTTGTCTTTTTGAGACTGGGTCTCACTATGCAGTTCAAACTAGCCTTGAGCTCACTATGTAGTCCAGGCTGGTCACAAACTTGCCATGATCCTCCTGCCTCAGCCTCCCAAGTGCTAGGATTAAAGGTGTGTGCCACTGGTTTATTTTAATTATTTTTGAGACAAGGTCTTGCTGTATAGTTCACACTGGCCTTGAACTCATTATGTAACCCAGGCTGGCCTTGAATTCAAAGCAATCCTCCTGCCTCAGCCTCCCAAATGCTTGGATTACAGGCATGTGCCACCACTAACTGGCTCTGAGCTTCACTCTTATGGCCAGTGCACAGGGGTGGTCAAACCACAACAGGTGTCATAAGAATTCCATTTAGACCTGATCCCTCTAATGTGGTGCCTGTGCATAGTGGTCTCTATCAAGTGTTGATTCCCCCTTTCCTCACCCCTCTCCTCTCTCTCAGCGGCCTCCCCCTTCTACAGTCCCAGGTTCAGCCCCCCTGTCCCATGCAAACTGGGTTCATTAATCAAACACAGAGGAGGATTTTCATGGCCATTGTCAAGCCATGAGTCAGCCACACTGGAGAGACGGGTTTGAGGTTGGCACCAGCAGCGGATCGGGCATGGGTAAGAGGCTGGGGGCAGTTTGCAGTAGGCAAACCGGGCAGCTACCCATAGGAGGGAGGGTAAATGCCAGCCTGTGGGGGTTGGGGATTAGGCACAGCCATTGACAGGACCGTGTCCAAGAAAAGTTCCCAATACTCTGCCCTTTAGCCGCAGGCCTGAGCTTCAGACTTGTGCAAACTGTGAAGTACACAGTCTCTTTGATGAATGGCCCCTCTGAGGTGGCATATGCAGGCCTGGCTTCCAGGTGCTTAGACTCCCATTGTCTTCCTTGGAGGCTGCCAGCCTAGGCCTGCAGGCCCCAGCCACACAGCAGAAATGGCCGGGGTCCTAACCCAGCCTTCCCTTGCAGCTCAACAACAACACCACAGTGGGCCAGGCGGTGGTGGTGGAGCTCATCCTGACCTTCCAGCTGGCGCTCTGCATCTTCTCCTCCACTGATTCTCGCCGCACCAGCCCCGTGGGCTCCCCAGCCCTGTCCATTGGCCTTTCTGTCACCCTGGGCCACCTTGTGGGGGTGAGTGGTGCTGACCCTCAGCAGGAATGCCACTTGAGGGAGCTACTCAGGGCAAACCCCAAAAAGCATCTCCTTCAGACTGATGAATCTCCCGGCAGAGTTCAAGGCTTAGTCTCATGGCTGCTGGACTCTGGCCCTACCGAGCTCCAAGACAGCTCTTGCCAAACCTTCTCTGGACCAGGGAAAGACAGGAGTAGGCGTGGGTGGAGAGGAAGACATGAGTAAGGGTCTGTGGTTCAGTGGACAGCCGGGATCCATGGAGGAAGAGGTCCCCAGTGTAGGAATCGGGAGATTTGAGTTTGAGATCTGGCTGAACCCCTGGACCTCTTCACGACTCTGAGAGAGTCCAGCTTCTGTGGGAGGGGTTGGGGATGTCACTCCCCTCACTGCCACTCTCGGTCTATCCAGATCTACTTCACCGGCTGCTCCATGAACCCGGCTCGCTCTTTTGGCCCCGCAGTGGTCATGAAACGGTTCAGCTCCTCACACTGGGTGAGTTCGAATCCTCCTCTGGCTCCTTGGAAATGTGGGCCTGGAAACCCAGTAATGGCCTAGAAAAACCAGCTGGCCTTTCTGGAAGCTGTGGTGTTCCTGTGGATCCTTCCCCCAGCCCAGGCGGCCTGTCACTTCCTTTCATAGCTCTGGTCATTCCTCCAGGGGCTGTCTTTGTGTGGAGGGGTGGTCTTGTCCATCTCTGTCTGAGGATCTGCGTGTTTGTCCCTTCTGAAGGTTTACTTGTCCCTCTTTCGAGTGTGAGAGGCAGGGCTTTCCCTGTGGGATCTATCTGCCTCCTTTGCAGGTCTGTGACCCACGTCTACCCCTGGATCATGCGGGTGTCAGGAGGTCTGTTTCTGGTGGTGGTTGGGAGTCATGGCTGGGGGCTCATCCTCTAACGGCTACCCTGTCTCTACCAGGTGTTCTGGGTGGGACCCATCGTGGGGGCCGTGCTGGCTTCCATCCTCTACTTCTACCTGCTGTTCCCCCACTCCCTGAGCATTAGTGACCGTGTGGCCATCGTCAAGGGCACATATGAGCCAGAGGAGGACTGGGACGAGCATCGTGAGGAGCGCAAGAAGACCATAGAGCTGACTGCCCACTGACCGGCGTCAGGCGGGGGTGGAACTCACAGGAGAAAAAGGAAGGAAAATATGACTGCAAAGCTTCCTTCCCACAGCTGGTTCTCTTGGCTGGGGAAGAGGTGCGGGCTCCCCAGGCTGTGCAGTTTGAGGTGGGAGCAGGACCATGAGGGGATGCTCTATGAGGGGCTGGAGCTGGAATCTGGTGGGGACCAAGTTTTTCTGGGACAGGGCAGATTGTGCTGCTGTAATATCAGACCTCAGAGATTAAAATGGCAGTGCCAAGCTTGCGTGCTACCCTGAGACCAGACCAGAAAGAGGTGGCTATGTCTGTTTCTCCACCCTCCCCAACCATCAAGAGCTAGAGCCAGGCCCTGGGGGGCCAACACAGTCCTCCCCCAGAGCACCTCAGCAGGGAGACAGGCTGTTTCCTCAAATGTCACCTTATTTATTTTTGGACAGGGATGCTTGGAATGGGGCTGCTGGTGTTTGGGTTGGAGATTCCCAATAAAACACTGATCCTCACATTCTGCCTCCATTTCTCCCCAGAAGCCTCTTGAGGTACTCTGGCCCATCACTTGTCTTTGTTACCACATCCTCTTCCATAATCTTCACAGGGCACAAAAAGACAACTCAGGAAGCTGAGGCCAGAGAGGCCTAGTGGATGAGATGGGAAAGTCCAAGAGACAGAGGAGAACGATCACATACGATGATACCTTGGTTCACTAACTTTATCTGTTCTATGATTTTGGAAAAGATGGCCACATTTAGAAATAGAATTAGAAGCCAGGAAGGTAGGGGACAGTGGGAACAAGGAGGGGTCCTCACCCATGTCATATGCTTCAGCCTCCTCCCGCCCCCCCCCAGCTATGTCAAGTCCCTGCCACTTGAGGCGGGCCTGGCACCAGAGCAGAGTGTCCCGGGCAAGCTGAAGGAGGAGTGAACACAACAACCCCTTGAGATGCCAAAGTGGTGATCGGACAGGTTCTGTCATGTGGAGGAGACACAGCCTGAGCGCCCTTCTCTGCACCTCAGAGTGTCAAAAAGGTCACATGCCACAACTCTGTGCTCAGAAGGAGCAGCCCATTCCCCTAACACATGTCACAGAAGCTACTCCCCGCCCAGCCTGTCCCCTGGTCTGCCCCTGCCCAGTATTCCCAGTCCTCACCCTGACCTTGCCTGCTCACTGCCTGTTGCCAGACACTCCTCAAAAACCTCCCTAACCTCTCTGGGCCTCCATCTCTTGCAAAATGGGGATAAAAATGCTTCCCTCACAGGACAGTTGGTGAGAATCAGGTGAGGGAAAGGACTGGCTGGATCTTTGTGAGGAAAGGGCAGGAGCCACATAATGAGCGCCCCATGACACAGTCAAGGACTCCATCTTGAAGGCAGGCGACCCAAGTTCAAATCTTGCTGTGCGACTTTGGGTAACATAAGTTCTTGGAGCTCCAGTTACCACATCTGTGAAGCAGGGATACTCTTACCAACATCTCAGGTTGCTGTGAGGAGAAAACAAGACAATAAGTGGAGGTGAAATGCTGGTATGGACAGGCCAGGCACCCCAGCAAGTGAGTGCTTGCAGCCCTCGTGTGGGGAAGAACTGCAATGCACACTCCTGCCGGCACTCGGCCAGGCTTCTGCCCTCCCGACAGTGTCTGCCTTGTGTTCCTGTTTGTCTGGTGCAGGAATCTCTCCTTTTGACCTTCAGTGTTGCCTCTGAAGAGGAGGGGCCAGCAGAGCCAGTAGGTGCTCTACCCAGGACAAGAGAAGCTCCCTACCTGGACCACCCGCCCTTATTCCACAGACGTCTGGATATCTGTAAATGGGAACCGCAGCCACCCCGGCCTGCCTGTCTCACAGGCTTATGGGTAAAACTATGTGGCAGAGCGTGAATGTGGGACACTCGGGAACCCTCACCCCCCAGGCCGCTAGGAGCCAGGCTGCGAATAGCCACTCTGGCCAGCAGGGGGAGACCTCGCCCATCGAATCCGCAGCCTGTGCTTCCCTGAGTTCTTCCTGGGAATGGCCCCTAGCCAGGTAGGGGGCGGGGATGGGAGTGGAGGGCCGTGCCTCTCCACTCGGTTCCCAGGAACCACCAAGAAGTAGCCTGTCTCTAGCCCACCCCACCCCAGCACCCCAGAGCAGGTGCAGAAGAGAGGAGAGCCCTCCTGCCCACATCCACCCCAAAGCTCCGGAAGAGCAGCAGGCACAGGCACAGTGGTGACTGGGACGCTGCCTTCTCCCGCCAGCCCAGGGGTTTTATTCCTTTCTCTGACCGGATCCAAGGTCCATCGTGACAGAGTGAAGGGTGGCTCCATGGGGAACAGACCATTTGGGATTGTGGGACATCCTGTCAGAGGGAGGTCGAGGTCTCGGATTTCCTGCAGATGTCGCCTGCCTGGTTTTTGGGCGAGGGTCAAACAAGGGTTTGGGGCTAAGCAGCCGATGGTGGCGACACTTGGCCAGCAGAGGGCGCTGTGCTCCTGTGCCTGATCAGCCATTAGCTGCCTGGTCTGTGGGCTGACAAAAGATCTGTGTACAAAGGAGCCGGCATACACTAACCCCGCACATCTCTGGGGCTCCCCTTTGCACAGTGACCTTCAGTTGAACCCCAGAGCATGCATCTTTTCGGTGTGTGTGCTCTTTCCCTCAGCATGGAAACACTCACTTCAGATGTGCAGACCCACAGCAGCCCTCCCCTACATTCACTCTCACAGGCCACTCGGGAAAGAGACCTAGAAAGCTCGCTCCGCGAGTCTTCAGAGAGGCTTGCATGCGTGCATTCGTCCCCAAGCACACACAGTCTCCTCTCTGCCCCTCTGTCCCACCTGAAGACTGAATACAAAGCCAGCCTAGGTTCTCCAGGAGGAGGCATCCTCCCCGCTCTCTCCCCTGCTCCTCCCCCCAGGGGCTACACATTTCACTAGTGGAGAACTGGAAAAAGTTGGAATAAAAGTGGAGGTTGACTGATTAGATGAACAGACAGGAGGAGAGATGCTGAAAAGATCTGTTTCCTCTGCTTCTCTCAGGCTCAGCTCCCTCCTCCATCAGCTGGGGGTGAGAGGGTATCAGACAGCAGCCTTCCCAGAAGCTGCCTTGAACTCCTTCCCTCCTTGTCTTGTTTGTATTTTCTTACCCCTCTCCCCTTCCTCCTTCCTGTTTCTCATTTGCTCTACCATTCGCAAGCCCTGAGAGGGCCTTGGGTGGAACTCATGCTGACAGGTGGGCCCTGGAAAAGGCCTCTAAGCACCAGTGAGCTCTAAACCAGGCTCCAGGGCTCAGGACTGGCTGGAGCTGGGAAGGTGCTGGCTGGGGCAGGCAAAGCCAGAGCTGGAGCAAGCCCTGCTCCATGGCCTCCTGCCCTCGGGAGGTGAAAGACGTTGTCCCGGGCCAGGTAGGGCCCAAAGGAGGAGCTGCACCAGGCTCACTGGGGAAAAGAGCTACCCTTACACCCACTACCTAGATGGGGACTGCAGATGCTGCTTTGTCCCCGATCTGCCCAGCAACCAGAACCTTTCTAACCCAAACCCAGGAGGAGAACAAAGAGGGACAGCTAGAGGGTACAGTAGGAAGGCCACATAGGCCTGGAATCCAGAAAAGAGGTTGGGTCTTGGAGATGGTGTCTAGTCTGTGGGGTATGGAGGCCACTGATACATGAGGCTGTCACACAGCAGGAAGGAGATGAGCCAGAAGCAGATAAGGCCTGGGCTTATGGTAGAGTGGAAGAGGGGCGAGCAGTGCATGTGCCCCAGCAGGCCATAGGGGAGGGGGCCGGAAGGAAGCCAGGTGAAGTCTGCCTGTGAGTGTGCTTTCTGGGTGCTATGGCAGGTGTGGGTTGGCATTCTGTTGCCTGTGAGCCAGAATGAATGGGGTGCCTCATGAGGATGGGAGAGGTTTGAAGAACAGTGGAGAGGTGACTGGGGATGTCAGGAAGATCACTGAGCAGGCTGTGACCCCTGCAGAGGCCAGAGACCTTTGACTGTGGCCACTGTCTGCAAGGCTGGCCAGGCTCCTTCAAGCAGGGCCCGGCCAGGCAGATGGGGCTGAGAGGCGTGGAGAAGAATGAGAATCAATGGTACAGCTGGGGCAGGGTGGATAGAATAGAGCTAGGAGCAGGGCACTGGCCAGAGCATGCACAGATTGAGAAGCCAAGTGGTCCTCTGGAGAGGAAGGAATGATACCAAGAAGGCTAGAAGAACAGAGAGGGTGGGCAAGGGACTTTACTGGCATGAGACAGGGGAAGCAGATGGCAGAGGCTCTGATATAGAGGATGTTCGCTTGAAGATATCAGAGGGCTTATTCTCAGGAGAGGACAGATCCCAGGCTATAGAAGCAACACGTATCATCTGCCTCTAGGAGTTCGAACTTTCATTCATTTATTCAACAATTATTTTTTGAGCTACAGTCCATCTATGCAAGACACTGCAGCCAGAGATGAACAAGACTTTGTTCCCGCCCACTAAGGCTTCCCTGACTCCCTGTGTGACTGTTTGAAACTGTCCAGAGAGGCCCTCACCCAGGACAGGAGTACTGAGCCTTGGGGCCAGGCAGGACTTGCCCGAGCTGAGTGAGGAGAGTGGAGAACATCTTCCTGGAGAGACCACTGGTAGTCCAGCAGTGAGGCTGGAGGGCAGAGGCTAGAAGCAGGCAGAGGGGGTAGGGGAACCTGAGGAGCGGATCCCAGAGGACTCAACAGCCAGGCATGGGGCTTCGGATGGGAGGCTCTGCAGGAATTTCAGCGGGGCGCAGCACGATCAGACTTGCATTTTGGAAAGATCACTCTGGCTGCAGTGTGGAGAATTGATTAGAACAGAGCAAGCGAGCAGAGAGACTGGCTAAAGCCTGCAGGGAGGCAAAAAGAGGGCACTGTGGAGACATGCAGGACCCAAAATCAGCAGGGTTTAATGCTTTTATTGGATGAGGGGAGGGGAAAGAGAGGGTCAAGGGTGCACCCTGGGAGCTGCCAAAGCTACAAACTGAGCAAGAGGTGGAGGCAGGAGAAATAAAGCTCTCATTGTGAGACAAATTGGGTTTGAGGACAACTAGCAGACATAGATGGGCAGGTAGATATGGCCAGAGACAAGGTCAAGGCACCCAGGTGTAGGTATCATTTCAACAGCTCTGCACAGATTTTCTTAGAAAGAAATTTTTTTTTCATTAATAGGAATGGACCCCAGGGCCTCATGTATGCCAGCTAAGTGCTCTGCCCCTGGACCATATCACCAGCCTTTTTTATTTCAGACAGGGTCTCATTAAATTGCCTCAGCTGGCCTTGAACTTGTGATCCTCCTGTCTTGGCCTCCCCAGTAGCTGGGATGACGGACTCGCACCACCACAGGTAGGAAGGGACGGTGTTTGTTTGACAAAATGTCTTAATGTAATGCTGGGAGGGAAAAGAGGAAAACTAAGGCATGAGTGACCTTGGGACCAGCATAGCTCCAAAGTGGTGAAGCTGCCTAACATAGCAAATAAGAATTCAGAGGGCCTTGAGAGGGAAGTGAGCAGAGGGGGGAGGGCTGAGAAGGGGACAAGGGAAGACAGAGAGCGGGGAAGAAGGTAGTGAAGGGCTGGTGGAATTTCCTGGAGTGGACAGTAGTGGTATCCAGTGGCAGGTGTAGCATCTGCCACGAAGTGAGCAGCTCTGCCATCCTTCTCTGCCCCTTCCCACAATCGCACCCTTCATAAAGTTGACATTCACGGTGTTAGGTGGAAACGCAAGCAAGAGCCTAATTTCACATCTGAGTTTATGGAGTGCAGAATAGGTTCAGCCAAGCCACCATGGAGACATGGGGTCCCGAGAGCTGGAGCCCTCGAAGCAGGCCTTGGACTTGGGAGTCTGAGGGATCTTGTCCAGTCTGCTCCTGTGCCTGCAGCCCCCAGGGGAGACCTCTGTGGGTAGCAGGAGTTAGGCCACTTGCTCAGTTGTTGCTTGGAAAAGCTCCTGGGAGGTTCCAGCTCAGCTCCCAAGGACACTGCCTTATCTGCTCCCGCATCGGGTGAGCTCCCGGGAAGTAGGCACGTGAGCACCAGCCCTCCCAGGGTGCCTCCTCCCACCCCGACATGCATAACCCCACAGGCAGGCAGGTGTCCTGCCAGTGTGACCAGCTCCTTCCACCAGATAGCAGCGCAGTGGAAGAGCTGCAGGCAGAGCAGGTCAAGCCTCTGTGGAGTGAGGCAGCCAGAGTCATGCAGAGACAAGAGACCAGGGGAGACAGGAGAGAGGCCCCCTCAAGAAAAGAAGGTGATAGCCAAGGCACCAGGCTCGAGGTCATGGAGCCAGGGCTGTGGAGCAAGGCTAACATGCTGGTACGCCAGGTTTGGACAGCCATCAGCAAGGCACTGTTCGCTGAGTTCCTGGCCACAGGACTGTACGTGTTCTTTGGTGTGGGCTCCGTCCTGCGCTGGCCCTCGGCACTGCCCTCCATGCTGCAGATCGCCATCACCTTCAACCTGGCCACAGCCACAGCAGTGCAGGTCACCTGGAAGACCAGCGGGGCCCACGCCAACCCTGCCGTGACGTTGGCCTTCCTCGTAGCCTCGCACATCTCCCTGCCCCGGGCTATGGCCTACGTAGCTGCCCAGTTGGCAGGGGCCACTGTGGGGGCTGCTCTGCTTTACGGGGTCACCCCAGGAGATGTCCGAGGGACCCTTGGGATCAATATGGTAGGTGCAAGAAGGGGCAACTGGCCAGTGCTTAGGCACCTAGCGGGGCCAGAAGGAGGGAGTCCAATCAGGGGCAAGGGGGGGCCAGACCTGAGGAGAGGAGACACAAACACACAGTTCAGCCATGAGCGGTACACCTGCTCCCAGCTGGGCCCTGGGACCCAGAGGAATCAGACTGTGGCTTTACCTAGGCAGGGTGGCAATGACAGTGTGGTATGAGGAACAGACAGACAAGGGAGAAAGACCAGACATCTAAGGACAGGCATAGCCAGGAACACACTGGAACTTAGGGTGGAAGGGGCTCTGCAGGAACCTGTTTCCTCCTCAAACTGAATCCTGTTCCACATCCCCCCCCCATGTCCCCCAGGTCCCACCCTTCCCCAGTGCCCCAAGGCTTGCTTGCTTCCCTTCCCCACCAACTGCCCCTCATCACCTCCTTCCACTCCTGCCTGGGGTCTCCTCGAATTCTACCCTCAAATGTGTATCCCCTGCATCTTGACCCTCCCCTCTCCTCCTGGTGCTGAGCTCCTGCATCCACCCTTGAATCATTGGCCCCAGTCAAGCTATGGGCAGGAGCGGTGCCACGCACTCCTGCAGGGAGTGAGGATCCAGTGATGGTATGAACTTTGGGGGTTCACCATCCTGTTGGCAAAGCCCATGTCCACTCCTGTGTAACCCCCTCTGCCAAGGTCAAGAACACCACCTCGACCGGTCAGGCAGTGGTGGTGGAGCTGATTCTGACTCTGCAGCTGGTGCTCTGTGTCTTTGCCTCCACGGACAGCCGTTATACATGGGGTTCCCCGGCCGCCATGATTGGGACCTCTGTGGCATTGGGCCACCTCATCGGGGTAAGAGACAAAGGGGACACCATGCACAAGCACACACTGGGACCCTCCCTGGGGAATTCTTGGAGCCCTGACAACCAGGAAATAACCTTTCCTGAGCTCCTTGTGCCTCAAGTGGAGATAATGCCCTGAACTCTAGGCCCAAGATATAAGGCAGTAAAGTGGGGCTGAGGTGAGGGCTATGAGCCAGGGGAAAGGCAGCTGTCCCCTCCCAGGCTCCTCAAGGCTCCTCACACCCTGACCCTGCACTTGCTCCCCAGATGTACTTCACTGGCTGCTCCATGAACCCAGCCCGCTCCTTCGGTCCTGCAGTCATCATTGGCAAGTTCCCAGTGCACTGGGTGAGACCCTGTGTGGGCTGTCACGGGGAAGGGAGAGGGCCTGGCCAGAGGCACTAGACCCAGTGGGCTTCACCAGAGTGGAGCCACAGATCTTGATGAGCCCTAAGCCGGGCATGGTGGCTCACGCCTGTAATCCCAGCACTCGGGAGGCTGAGGCAGGAGGATTGTTGTGAGTTCGAGACCAGCCTGAGCTACAAAGTGAGCTCAAGGCCAACCTGAACTGCCTAGGAGACCCTGTCTCAAAAAGACAAAAAAAAAAAAAAAAAAAAGATGAGCCCCAGACCAGGCCATTAGAGCCAGTGGTGGAGGCTTCCCCAAGCTCAGAAGGCCAGTGTGGGTGTCCTGTCTTATACTCTTTTTCTTCCCATCTCCAGTGGCCCATGATACCCAATGAATGAGGGAAAATGAACCAGGGCAGGATCTGTAGCCTTGGCCCAAGCTTTCTGTTCTGTTTCTTTCTTTATTTTCTCCAGCTGGACCAATTTTCAAACTTGAATAAGGAAAAACACACAGAAATAGACACACATACCAGCAGAGACAGAAACGGCAATAGCCAGAACTCTGCTAAAATGGGGAAGTGAGAGGGAAGGCAGGAGATGGGGAGGAGAGCCCTGCTGCGGCTGCTGGCTAAAGCCTGGCTGCGTGGAAGGCAAGGCCCCTTCATCTGGTAGGCACAGGAGATAGTTCTCAGCTTAGCATCTTGTAGTCAGTCTGAGAGTTCCTAGGAAACTAAGTGAACACTAGGGAAGAAGCAGGGTCCTGAAGCCACCTTCCGATTCTGCTGCCTCATGATGGGTGCCTCCTCCTGTCTCTTCAGATCTTCTGGGTAGGCCCCCTGACAGGGGCTGTCCTAGCTTCGCTGATCTACAACTTCATCCTGTTCCCTGACACCAAGACTCTGGCCCAGCGACTGGCCATCCTCATGGGCACCACCGAGGCAGAGAAAGTAGTAGATGTGCAGCCTGAGAACAAAGACTCCCAATCCAGTTCGGGGGATACAGAAGTGAGCGTGTGAGACAGCTCAGCCCGTGCGTGCCGAGAGGAGCACTGCAGGTGGGCATCATGCCTTGTATGACGGGACTCGTGGCTTTCCCAGTGAGGGGACTGGAAGTGGGGACCAAGAGACACGGTCCCTTGTTCTAGCAGGGGGGGCTGGATTGAGGGGGAGCCAATCCCTATCCCTGGCATTGCATTTCTTTTCTCTTTCTAAAAATGGTAATGGGGTTGGAACCTAGAAGTTCATTCACACTAGGCAAGTACATTATCACTGAACTACATCTATACTTTTTTTTTCTGAGATACACTATTGCTAAATTGGAGGTGGCCTCAGTCCCCTGAGTAACGGGGATTATAGGCCTCCTGCATGTGACCATCTTCCGCAATTATAGATAAAACAAATCTCGGAGCAAATCTGTCTGGTTTCCTTCCCTCTAGACCTTCCGTTTCCTAAGGGGACAGAATGGGGCTGGGGGCACTGGTCTTTATGATACTCTCCCCTTCTCATGGCCAGCTTGACCTGCTGGGAGTCCTGATCCTCCAGATCCTTGTCTTGGGGGAAAGGGAATTAGAGCCCTGGCAACCATTCTTCTAGGACTCTAACCAGAGAATCTTAGCCTTTAGGAAGGGGGCAGGCTTCCCAGGAGAACTGGGCTCTGGGATTCTCTGCCCCTGGGGGTGGTCTGGGGGCTGTGGTTCCATCAGACCAGGGGCTGCCTAAGGACGGAATGTGCCCTCATCCCTCTCTCCTCCCAGGGCTCACAAAGGTGCCCTCGCTGATGGAGAGAAACCTTTCCTCAGCTGGCAAAGGGGCAGGATATAGGAAAGGAGCTTTGTTTCAGGGCAAGCTTTCCACAAGCTGTCACAGGAGCAAGCCCGGGGGGAGTCCCCGTCCCTGCCCTCAGCTCACATCCTGGGCCAGAAGAAGCCTCTCCAGCCTCTTCCTCAGCATCATAGGATTCCCAGAGAAGCTGGTGAATAAGACCTAGGGGCAGGAGGAACATGGGAAGGACCCAGGAAACCAAGAGTCAAGGTTCAGAGCCTCCGAAAGACTAAGGAGTGTGAATTGGCTTGTTAAAATTTAAAGGCTGCTGTAATCACTCTGCTCATGACTTGGAGTTCTACCTGGATTTCAACTTCCCAGCTGTAAAATGGGCACAATCTTCCTTGTGGGACTGCTGTGAAATAAGAGATTAGAAAATGCTTTGTGGAGTTGAAATGTTAGAAAAACAACCCCAATAAATGATGATTATTGTTGCTATTACTGTAATTACTGGGTTTGAATACAATTGCTGTTGGTAATGGGAGGGAGGAGGGAAGAAAGTAGAAGGACGGGAGAAAAAGTGAGATTTGCTGTCTTCAGCTATGTTTACTTTAACAGGGACCCTGTCTCCTTTTCTCTTGGGTCTGCTGAGAGTGGGAGTGGGGGTGGGACCTGGAAGGAAGAGAAAAGCCAATAAAAGTCAGTTCTTCTCATCTCTATGGTGCCCATCACCATGGTACCCTGAGCAGCAGCAGCCAAATCCATAAAAAAATAAGTAAATAAAAGAATAGTTCCTTCTCCATGGTGTCTCCCAAGGGTCTGGGCGGGGGGTGCCAAGGTTTCCAAGGGTGGGGTGACAGGCCCAGCCTGTGACCAGGGCAGTAGCTGCGGCCCTAGCAGTCACTCCACATTCTGTACTGTTGTCGGTGCTGAGTGTTTTTCACGTCTCTCCACACTGGGTCCCCATCATCCATCTTAGTGATCACTCAAGAGCCCAAGGCTTTCTGTGCCCTTTTATGTGCAGGGACAGCTGTGTGCACGTGTATGTGTGTATGTGCATGTGTGTATCAACAGAGTATATGAGTGGCTTGCTAAAGGTCACCCAGCACAATCATACAGACCCCTAACCTCTCCCCAGCTCCCAGCTAAGAATTTTCCAAAACAGAGCTGGGGGGGGGGGCACTTACAGAAGCCACAGAAGGAGACAGCGCTGAAGGGGTGGTGAATTCCTGTAGTGGGCCTTTAAACTCCTTGGCAAATTATCTCTGCATCCCCAGAGCCAAGCACACACTGAATGCTCAATAAAAGTTTGATGAATGAATGACTGGGACTAGGCATCTGGGGAGGTACAGGGGGCAGTAATTGATCAAGAGGAAGAAAATTCAAGAGTTACAGCTTCAAATGAGCCAAAATGACAGCAGCAGAGAAGCCTCTGCTTCCTGGCAGGGGCTGAGAAGAGTGCCCTGGCCAGATACTTGTGTCCCTACCACCCACTCCAGTGCTGTCTTTGCAACCTCTGTCCCAGAACTCACAGGCCAAAGGTGTTTCCTGAAGCAGGGTGGCAGGGGGTTGTTTTCACTGATAGTTCTTTAGCACTGCTCTATAGTCAGAATAGACTACAGCTAGAGATAAGCTTCCTGAGAAGTATGGAATTAGGTTAGAGGCTGAAGAGCATCGAAGGTTAGTTGCGGAAGTCAGTAACCAAAGGTTAGCTTCTCCTTTTCTGGAGCCCTTTAATAGGACAGTGGGCCATCTGTTTGGATGACGGACGGTCTGGCCTTTGTGAGCTGGCCGAATCTCAGCAGTTCCGGCTGGGGAAGCAGGTTCACTGCCACAGCCTCTGGGCCTGGTTGTGGAGCGCCCCACCCCCACCCCAGGAGGCCAGAGCCCCAGCCAGGCAGGCCCTTGGTGTGCATTCTCTTCCGCCCCTTTGTCAGGGGAAGTTTTTAATTAATGGTGTGTAATCTGATCTGGCCCTTCTCCCTGCTGAGCACTGCCTTCAATCAGTGGAGCCATCTGCAATCACAATTCATAATTCTCCCCAAAGGGAGGGGGACTTGGGATGGATGCCTTGGTGATTAATACAATTAGCCTTTCATGTTGATGATTGTCTTAGCAGTAGCAGATGATGTGAGCTCAGAACCTAGCCAGCAATTGGTCACCAGAGGCCCTCAAACTGCCCACCTCCTACTGGTGGTCTTTAACCTGCCCCCTCTGGGTATAAAGAGGACAGGCCTAATCTGAAGCCAAATGTGCAGGGAGGAAAAGCCCAGAAAGAAGCTATGCTCTGGGACACATTTGGTCCCCTGGGGCTGAGGGAAATGGAGGAGCAGCATAGTGATCTAAAGACTCACTTTTCAAAGAAAATCATTTTGCCAGGGGTGGTGGCACATCCCTATCATCCCAGCACGCAGGAGGCTGAGGCAGGAGGATCACTGCACGTTGGAGCACAGCCTGGCTACTGAGTGAGTTCAAGTCCAGCCTGAACTGCATAGTGAAACCCTGTCTCAAAACAAACAAATCAACAATAAATTATAAACAAACACAACAACCACCACCAAGGTAAATCATTTTGATGGAAAGAATTCTGTGCCACCAAGATTAAAAGAAAAAGACCACATATGCATAAAATAGAGGTTGATGGAGCTTAAATGGATGCATGGGCTCAGGCACTTAAGAGATGTGTGTCTTGAACAAGCTACTTGAGGATCCTGGGCCTCCCTTTCTTCATCTGGAAAATGGTACTGAGTACACAACTGTACTCAGCACTCAGGAGACTGAGGCAGGAGGATCACTGCAAATTCAAGGCCAGCCTGGGATGCAAAATGAGCTCAAGGCTGCCTGAACTGCATAGCGAGACCCTTTCTCAAAAAGACCAGAAGAAGAAGAGGAGGAGGAGGAGGAGGAGGAGGAGGAGGAGGAGGAGGCAGCGACGGCTTCTGGAAAAATGAAACATGTTTAGATGTTTAGCACCATTTCTGATATATGGCTGGTTCTCAGTCACTGATAGCTACTTGTATCATCATTATCGTGCAGATTCCATTTCATCCACCATGAGCAAGGGTGCTTTCCCTGCAGGCTCCACTCAGGGCCAGGGCTATTATTAAAGAAGGCATCATGTTCTTCCTCTGTCCCAGGCTCAGCAATGGAGTGCATGTGTGCTGGCCCGCGCAGGTGGGCATGCGTGTGTGCATGTGCATGTGTGTTTTACAGGAAGCAGTGTGAGCAAGTGGAATCCCAGGGGAAAGAGGACTCAAGAATCAAATGTAAGAGAAATAAGAACTTTCTCAGAGCAGGAAAGTGGAGCACTGGAGTGACCAAAGCTGGGAAAGCTGGTTTGGAGAAGTTTTAAGAAATGAGGGTAAAGGGAGCCTGGGTGGGATAGTAAATAGGCAAAAAGAACCAGAGCTTTTAGGATTTGTAATTTCATACAAAAGCTAAATAAAAAGGGAGACAATATTAGAACTGAGGTTTAAGTGAAGCACAGACCAAAACTCTGTGATCTGTAACAGTCGAGGTATGTAGAAACAGCTGGTGAAGGTTTTGATGGGAGACTCCATTTGTTGGGAGAGGTTCACTCCAGTCCCTCTGGGCCCACAACACTGTTCTCTATACCCCAGAGCAGGACCAGGCGTTGCAGAGAGCAGGATCAAGGAGACAAGCCTGATAGAGAAATTTTTTAACCTACAGCTTAGTGCCAGGCCCCAGAAATGTCAGAGAGGAAGGCAGGGAGGAACAAGTTAAGAGCTAATCAAGATGAAGCATCTGGCCAATCTGTGGCCACACAGGGCAGCTGTAGCAGGGGGTCAGCCCAGCCAAGATCTGTAATCACTTCTCAGGGAGAGCCACACCAAGGTGCAGTCACACATTTAGCAAAAGCTGTGGAGGCCAAGCATAGTTAGTGAAGGGGGCTTACAGGAGTCCAATGGCACTAATTAATAGGCTGCAGTTAATGGGCAGAAAAGGGGGAAACGAAAAACAATGCTTCAGATCTCTGATTAAGGTAGATGAAGGGGCAGTGATTGCCAAAGCCAGAGGGAGAGGCCAGAGATAAGGGCAGGGGCCAAGACCTCACACTCTAGCGCCTTGAACAGATGGAAAAAAGCCCAGCCAGGCCAGGGCCCAGTCCACAGTCAGAGAAGAGGCCAGAACAGTCAGGCATGTCTAATTCTAGAGCAACAGGTTAGATGTGCTTCCTTGGCCTGGGAATGGGCTTCTGGTTCCTTTCTGGCTGCCATATTCATGTCTAATTCCAGCTTTACATCTAAGGGTTTTTGTTTTGTTTTGTTGGTTTTTTAGGTGGGGTCCCACTGTGTAGCCCAAAATGGCCTCAAAATTGCAGCAACCCTGCTAGCCTCCCAAGTGCTGGGATTTCAGGTGCGCACCGCCACGCTGGCTCCAAGAGGACTTCAGTTTCCAGCTGCCTCCCTGAGCTCCCACACTACCCACCCGTGTCTGCCCCAGCACTGACCACCTATCACTATCTGACAGGAAGCCTTCAAACCAAACTGTGCTACCAATGTACTTACTAGTTTCAGGCAACAGTTTCCCCAACTTTACTAGCTAGACTTCCTGCTTTTGTTGCTCCTCACATCCTGGGCCACTTTTGAGAAAGGAAGGACTTTCCCGATATTCTGGATTTGGTGATCAAACATGACAAAAAATTGCAGTGAACACTCCCAACTTCCTAGCCAAACAGAACCCTTAACACTCCAGCCCCTCTTCACGTTATGGCTGTGGGGGGGTCACAGCAAACAAGATCTTAATCCTGTGCTGCTCATTGCTTGGCTACTTCTTCGTGCCAGGTGTCTGGAGTTGAGCCTTAGTTTCTCTGTTTTTCCTGTAGCAGCTCCCCTCAAACCTGAGGGAACTCACTGGTTTTTCACTGTGGCTTTTGTTTTTATGGTGCTGGGAGTTAAATTCAGGGTCTTATGTACGATAAACACATGTTCTACTACTGGAGCTCCCTGTTTGACCACAGAAAAACAGCAGGTTGCCTACTAGCCTACACACTTGGACCAGACAACATTTTTAATACTTCTAATCCAAATGACACTGGTTATAATATGTCACTATCTTATGAGCCAAATCACTAAGAACAAACACTACATTCTAAGTGTTTCGTTTTTTGAGACAGAGCCTCACTATATAGCTCAGACTGGCCTTGAACTACTATGTAGTTGGCTGGCCTCCAACTTGTGATCTCTCTCAAGTGCAGGGATTATAGGTATGCACCACTGAGCCTGTCATTGCATACATCTGTAAGAATCATTGATTATAAGATGTCCCAAGTCCCAGAGATATTAACAGTATTATCTTTAAAACATCTTTTTTTTTTTTTTTTTTTGTACCGGGGTTTGAACTCACAACCTCGCACTTGCCTGGCAGGCACTTATGCCGATGAGCTAAATCCCCAGCCATAAAACATATCTTATAATTACTAAAAAGAGTGTTCTTCCTTCAAATTTTGACTCTTTAAATCTAGATTTAATCAAAAGAGAAAATGGAAGGCCAAAGTGGGGACCATATTGGAAGGGCTCAAATCTTCTTCCTCTCAGGGGAAGGCTGCCACTGCCTTGCCTGCTGTCAACCCCATATGCTGCTGCCATGTCAGCTTTCAGGTACCCAGGGTGTGCCTCCCCATGGACATCTCTTCTTTCTTACTGCCAAGAGGTCCACTGAAGAGAGTCCCACTTTTTTTCATGAAGGCAAAACAAAATGCAAACCATGCCAAGCTGGAACCACAATTCTGAGGAGGTAATAGCCTAGCACTCCATTCCATTCTCCAACCACTTCCTACCCCAGCGGTCATCTTCCCCAGAGCCTCCAAAGCAGTGCCACGAGAAGATGCAGAGACTAGTCATTTCCCCCTAATCGGACTAAGACAGCTTCGTAAAGCTGCCAACTGCAGGCGGTTCCCGTTAAAGCAAAGCAGCTGGAAAGGGCTTAGCCCTTTAATGCCAGCAGCTGTATCTCCACAGTGTGGCTGCTGTGCCAAGGGGCTGGATACTGTCCAGAAGCATCAGGCGTTTAGCCCTGGCCAATGTGTATCAACCCAGGAGGAGAAAAGCAGCCAGCTCCCTGGGAGGAGGAGAGGGAGTTCATTTGAGCACCTCCACTTGGGGTTTTACTTTCCAATGAGGAAAAAACTCCCAGTCCTCTTGTATCTCTCTTGCTACTAAAATCTGGACAGACTGTATCATCTCCCAGCAGATAGACCTTTCTTTGTCATAGGAGAGTGGTGGGAGGCACTCCCTTTCAAAAACTCACCTAAGGACAGAACCACTCATTAGTTTTGACAACAAAAAAGATTTCAGATCATTAATCACTCAGACTAATTCTTTAAGCTGATTTTTGCCTGTGACATCTAAAATGTTCTTTTGATCCCAGGTATGTATGTGTATGGACACAACAGACTATCTACCACTTCTTGGAGAGCACAGAGCCTGAGGGTTGATGAGGGAGAAAGCTCTGGCACAAACCATACTGCTGAAGAGAGATCACTTGAAGACTTCTTACTCAAAGCCAGATGGTGAACATGAGACAGGGTGAGAGCTAATGCCACTCAGGGGGAAAGCCAATAAGCTAATCCGCTGACACATTCCTTGAAGCGGGCCGCTGGCTTGGCTCACAGACTTGCCTATCTTCAGCTTTGAGCTTCAGGGACCACAGGCTGCACATGGGTGGCCTGAAAGCAGATTTCCACTAGGAGCAACCTCAAGTGCTCACCCTAGCTCATCCTCATCTTTTCACACAGCCACTGACCCCAAGCATTAGGAAATTCTGTCCCCAGCAGTGTGTACCTGACTGCTCCTTCTAAGTCATCTACTGAGAATTCACAACTACATCAACATCTCAGTTTTAGGTTGGATGTGACTTACAGAAGCTCTTACAATAATAACTCCTGAAATGTACATGATCATCTATCTGTCTATATAGTTTTATTCATTTTATATTGCTCACTTTGTAGAAAGCATAGGATACAAGTAACACTGCACCTAAGGGAAAGCCACTTAATAGCATCTAATGTTACATTATTACCAGCTCCCACAATGCTAAAGAAGTCTGAAATAACAAGTACTGTGGCTAACCTCCATACTAAGAGCGGGAATGGTCAGGTTCTAACCCCAGGTAAACTGCACACTGGATTGTGCCAAATCAGCACTCTGAATATGCTGGCAGGGGGCACTCACAGGGGAGGCGAGATCAATTAAATGATAAATGATAGCACTCTGAATAAGATAAATGACCATATGAAATTTCCTAGAGGTTTTATGGAGAATCAGTCCTTAATTCCATCTTCAGTGGTGACCAGAGAAGATACAGTACTAACTGGGAAGTGCTTTATTAGAAGTTTAACTATCCACTCATATGTGTCTGAGTCTAGCACACAGATGGTGCCCAGCTATGTGAGATATGAGAATATCACTATATAAAAACAATGAAGCTAAATGAAGTAAGGCAAGAGTTCTGGAGGGAGAAGGTAGATAAAAGGAAAATTCCTGCTTTCAGCTATGAGTACCTGAAAAGTTGCCTCCCTGCTCATCCCATAAAAATGCAGAAGACAAACTTCTTGGACTTTCCAAGGTTATTCCTGGTGACATCAAGCTGCCTTCCATTTGAATTCATGAACAGAAACCATCAACAAACACAGCTCTGAGAACCAGATTCTAATAAATTACATAAATTAGGGACCTCTTGGCCTGGCGCCTTCATTTATTTACAAAATATACCAGCTTCATGAAGCATATTAAAACAATTACCCTAAGTTCTTAGGTTAAGCGTTCATTCCCCAAACCCTGTTTATACTAAAAGCGCAATGCTAACATGCTCCAACTCTGCATGCTTCCAAAGCTTTTCGCTTCAGTGGCTAAAACCTGATCATATCAAAACATGTTGATCAAAAACCTACTTCTCCATTGTCCTGCCTTGGACCTTGAACACTGTGCCACCCCCTTCCTTCTTAAACCTGGACTTCCATAATAGCTGTCCCTGTTCATACAGAGAACCCTAGGAATGGCAAGGCATGATTAAGAAAATTACTCAGCATGCCAGCTAGCACAGTGCATCCCCCAAACATTTTCCAATTGAAAATCATATACTGTATAATAATGCACATGGGCTGGGTGAGGTTGCACGTGCCTGTGATCCCAGCACTTGGAAGGCTGAGGCAGGGGGACTGCCACAAGTGTAAGGCCAGCTACCTATCAAGACCTCAGAACACACACAAACCAAAAAAGCATGTGGCTATGTATACATGTGTGAATATAGTAGGTCCCTCCTCCATTTTTTTTCATGATATCAGTTACCCATAGTCAGACATGGTCCAAAAATGTCAAGTGGAAAATTTTGGATGTAAAAATCTGTTAAATTTTAAATTATGTACCATTCTAAGTAATGCCATTCTGCTCTGCCCTGCCTGGGACATGAATCATTTACTCTGTCCAGTATGTTCACACTGTACATGCTGTTAGTCAATTATCAGATGGCCCATCGCAATGTCAGAGTGCTTGTGTTTAAGGAAGCCTTACGTTACTTACAATGGCCACAAAATGGAGGAGAGATCATGGCAATTGGATGTCAAAGAAAAGCCATAAAATGCTTCCTTCAAATGAAAAGGTGAGCCAGACATGGGGGCACATACCAGTAATCTGTAGTCGCAGCACTTAGCTGCTGAGGCAGGAAGACTGCCTCAAGTTAAAGGCCAACCTTAACAACGTAGTGAGTTTAAAGCCACAGCAAGACCCTGGATCAAAACAAAACAACTAAATGAAACGGTAAAAGTTCTTCATAAAAGAAAAAATCATATGCTAAAGTTAAGATCTACAATAAGAACAAATTCATGAAATTGTGGAAGATAAAAATGTCTTTTACTGTTACACCTAAAACTGCAAATGTGTGCCAAAAGAGCTTGGTTAATATGAAGAAGGCTGCCTACCAGGCATGAGGCCTTGGGTAGGAACCCAGCACCTCAACAGGAGATGCAGAAGTCATTAAATTTATGGTCAGATGTCAATCGAAAGCATTCAATGTGATGGCAATGTGTTACATCAGAAAGCATGGGGCATACTGGCAGCCTTCAGCATGGAACCCCAAAACCAGAGACATCAAGCCATTTGCGACAAGTAGGGATGGTGACAAGTTTAGAAATAGGTTTAAACTGAAAGGATAAAAGTCTTTGGAGAGCAGCCAGGTGTGGTGGCTCATGCTTGTAATCCCAGACTTTGGGAGGCTGAGGCAGGAGGATCATTACAAGTTTAAAACCAGCTTGGGCTACAAAGTGAGTCCAAGGCCAGCCAGAACTGCATAGGGAGACCCTGTCTCAAAAAGACAAAAAACAGACACAAACAAACAAAAAAGCCATTCATGGACGGTGGGGCAAGAGAACAAAAAATCAAGAAGCAAACCCCTGTGAACCAGTGCCATGTATGGGCTGTCACCGCCAGGGAACAGCTAGATCCCAGCCCCTTCAGCGCATGGACTGGGAAACAAGAGCCAACATTCCCCTGCCCCCACCACAAGCCTGGAGAAACACAAGCTGTGATGATAGCTATCGAGGTGAAAAGCAATTTGATATGTGTGATGTTTGGTGTTTCACTGACTTTGCAGGTCTAGGGCTGATGGTCTGATCTACTCAAAGGATCATAGTAGGCAGTGTGGCATCTCTGGGGATCTCCTTCTGAAGTTGTTAGCATTGTTAATTCCCTATTATTTTGTTTTGAAGTCCTGTATCATTTTGTTTTGTTTGACTTTGTTGTATCTGATGGCATGGGCAGCTATTTCAAAGATGGCAAGGTATATTATGGTAGCCATTTTGGATTCATTATTATCTTGTTTTAAATTCCTTTATTGCATTCCTTGCTTTGTTTTTATTGGTTCTACTCTGTTCTGTTCTATTTGATTTTTACTATGTCTGAAGTTATCTGCAGCTATTTTGAAGACATCAGAAAGCATTATGATTTCATGTTTTGAAGTCCTGTATCTCTTACACTGGTTTGATTGGTTTTATTGTTTTATCCTCTTTAAAATAAAAAAATTAGTTTGTATTCCAAAAGGAAAAAAATCATTAGAGAAGCTGACTGCCAATGACAAAGCAGAATTAAAGTTGATTAAAAAGAATATCATCCACAGAAAGCTTTCAACTTTGATGAAAATGTGCTACTATTGTATATGGTCCTGCTCTAGGTTTGATATGATAAAGCTAGTAGTAATATACAGAATACACACACTGTCAAAAACAAAATTTCTACTTTTAAGAGTCTATAATTGCCAGGTGTGGTGGCACATGCTTGTAATTCCAGCACTCAGGAGGCTGAGCCAAGAGGATCACGAGAGGCCATTCTGGGCTATGTAGTGAGTTTAAGACCTGAACTACATAGCAAGACCCTGTCTAAAAAAACAAAAAACAAAAAACAAAAAACCAAAAAAACCCAGACACCATGCTCATAATTTTTATTGTAATTGTTTTTATTATTCACTTACTGTGCTGAACTTATAAATTAAAACCTATCATGGAAATACACATTTAAGAAAAAACATATATAGGATTCAGTATCCATGGTTTCAGGTCCTACTGAGGGTCTTGACCCCTGAGGATAAAGATACAAATGTGTATGTATCCTCTACCTGAAGCTTGAGGACCAGGTAGGTCCTCCTGTAAAACAGAATCAGTGAAGACTGAGAGCAGTTTAACTCTTTGGCCCCAGCTGCAGGAACAGGCTGCCTGCACTTGTCTTTATGTGGACATCACCCAAAGATAACCGGAAGAAATGAGTGATGTGTTTGGGGAGGCAGCTTCCTTGAGGATACTTACTTCACTGTAGAACTAAGTCCCAAATGTGAGCATCCTCACGCTTTGTGTACCTTTGCCCACTGAGGTGAGCCAATGACCAGCTTCTACAGGTATAAACATCCGCTGGGGACACTGCTGGAGGGATCAAAGGTGCAATGGCCCAGCTGCTTCAGCATCTGTTTACCTTTCCCCACACAGTCCATTCCCAGCAGGAAATATGAACCATATGCTCTGAGGATCTTTTCTGGTATATGACATATGATGAAAACATAGATCAAATGTTTCCATCTTTAAAATCTACTACAGTATGAGACATATTGCCACTAATCCCTAATATTCCCCCTCAATTTGAACACATCGCATTGCCCTTGCCATTTTCTGAAGTCTAGAAGTCTGCTTTCATTTCTTTGCAAGGTGTGACCAAGAATGTGCTAGATGGTGCTGCAGAGTACTGTCCAACACAGAGCCAGGCTTATAAAAACGTGATGTCCTCATCTACCTTATTCATCAAATCTGGTACTGTATGACTTCCATTTCTTTCCCTAAGTCCAAATGAACATGAAAAATAAACATTTTGAATTGACTAAGGATATCGAGACAGTCACACCAGCACAACTAAAGACACTCACGAAAAACAACTTATAGTACTGCTTCAGCAAGTGGCAAGAATGTTCAAAGCAAGAGAGTTAATGGCAATATCTCTTCTACTGTAATGGTTTTTTAAAAACTTATTTACCATATATTTTATCACACTGTATATTTGATCACATCACATAGTGGGAAATTAACTCTTTGTGGGTACTGGGTCAGGGTGTCAGGAAACGTAGCCCCACTGTCAATTAGAGTGAGTGAAGTCCTGACTGTTCAGGGAGGTTTTGTGTATAGGGACTTGTAAGGAAGGATGCTGTTTTAGGTCCTGTTCACTCATCTTTTACATTTATTGGCCAGTTGACACTTCCGTACTACCACCCAGCATTCTGTACTGTTTACACAATTTAGTACATTAAACATCCATAAATATTTAATTGTTAACTGTGAACTTTTTTTAGTAGGTCTCGCTACACAGCCCAGGCTGGCCTTGAACTTGTGGTGATCCTGCTACCTCGGTGCTGGGATTACAAGTGTGTGCCACTACACCTCGTTGTTTTTTGTTCTTTTGAGAGAGATTCTTGCTATACAGTTCAGATTTGCCTTGAATTTCCTATGTAGCCCATGAAGCTGGCCTCAAACGCACGGTATCTTCCTGCCTCAGCCTCCTACTAGGATAATTGGCAAGCAACACACTGGGCAACTGTAAACTTAATCAAAATTTATTCTAATTATTTTATGAAGGAAAACAAACTTTCTTTTCTTCCTGTACTCACTCATTTTCCCATGTCATTTTGCCCAATAATTTAAGCATGAGTTTAAAATTCAAGGTCCTTTCATTGCCACAGGTTCAGCTCATAACCAAAAATTACTTTTATCCCTAATAAATTAACTGTATAAACTAATGTCCTCTGATCAAAACAGATCCTTTCTGGTTTTCTGTTACTACATTCAATGAAGAAGTCATCCTTTTTTTTTTTTTTTTTTTTTTTTTAAATCTTCTGTAATGGGCTTTGAACCCAGGGATCACTGAGCTACATCCTGTCCTTTTTTACATTAATCTCTAGTGCAGCACTAGAGATTGAACCCAGCACCTCTGCATTGAGCTATAGCTCCAGTCTTTTGTTTTTTATTTTTATTCTGAGACAGGATTTTGCTAATTCTCTAAATTCCCTAGGCTGGCCTAGAACTTACAACCTCCCACCTCATGCTCCTAAATAGCTGGGATTATAAGTATGTACCTCTAGCCCCAAGGAATTCACCTACATAAGGAAAAACTGTTTGACACTCAGTAACAAACATGAATTGTTGCTGCTAAATCAAACCATATGATACATGCCAACTCATATAAACATCAAATTCAGGAGCATTACATAGATTGAAGAGAATGGAAGTATGTTAAGATTCTAAACTGCCATTATTAGCAAATGAAATAATCAAGTATGTCAAAGATGGAGTGAGTGGCAGTGTTAGAAAGAGCAAGAGATGAGGGATCTGCCACCACTAAGCACTGGACCCCTATCCACAGATTTCACATTGGAGCAAAGTAATTTAATTAAGAAAGCACCTGAAATTCAAGCTGTTCCACATGAAGCAATGTTAAAATTGAAAGGGGGTACACATTCCCCTTTGCTAAAATCAGAATTATTTTCATGGCTAAGGTCTCTCAGACTAGCTCCCAAAGTAAGCAACTGGTGCCAACACTGGCACACAGGACCATTTCCTTTCTCGTTAATGGGCCATCAATTCCTGTGTAGGGTTGTCTTGCTTTAACTAATGCTGCACAATCCATTTACTTCTTCTACATTAGTGACTTCAAATGCACCTTGGGGAGATACGACACAACAGCAAATATGGACCCAAGCCAGTATGAGACTTGCAAAGACACAGTAAAAGAGGTAGCGTTGAACAGAAAGTTTAAAAAATAAACTAGCAGGATGCATGTGCAGGAGGGTGCAGAGAGGTGGGACCCATCCTCTGTCAATTTGCTGAAGCAGATGAGCCCTGCTGTGAGAGCTGCCCTCACCTGGGAAAAAGTGGCGGCAACAGTAGGTTGCCGCCACTCTCCACAGCTACATATTAAGCCTGCAACTGTTTGCGTTCAATCTCAGATACATTCTGTTCACCAGCTTCAGAGTTCTAAGTGCAGGTGCCCTCAGTTAATCATCCCAGCTCACTCCAGAGTCACTTCCAGCAGTGAAGGATAGTTCAGGCAGCCAGCCAGCCAGTAGCAATTTTTTTCTTTTTTAATCTGTACTGCTCTGGTCTCCAAAGACTAAGTTTAAAGTTTGTTTTTTGTTTAAAGTACTTTCTTCAAACAAGAGGATAACAGTCATAGGACAAATGTAGGACTTCAATTTGGACAAAGAGAGAAATGAATGAAAAAAAGAGAAGCATACTCCTGAAGGTGGTAAGGTTGGGGTAGGTGCATAGAGCAAGAAATGGAGATGAACAGTAGACTCAAAATACTTTGAAAGTTACTGTCCAGACAAGAAAACCAACTTCACATTCACTTTTAAAAAGCTATTTACTTTTCCCCAAATATCATTCTAAGTAAGTGTCTTACAGACAGGGTTAATATGAGTCAGAAATAATCTATGTAAGAAAACCATTTTTACAGACACTGGAAATAATTCTAACAGAAGATGCTCACATTTATCTGACTATAGCTATGTTTCATAGAAAAATTTCAGCATCTAAAGTGCAAAGACAAAAATGACTGACTTTTCTTGCCACATGAAATACTGATAATCTTCCTTCACAGCTACTGTTATCAGTGAGACGCCACACAGACAACACGGTGACCTAGAAACAGGGCTCCACTGGACAAGGAGTGGGAGGTCAATCAGAATGAATTCAAGTTTGGAGAACAAAATGGCTTTGACCTCAATCAACCCAAAAATCCAGACAGAGGTCCATTAGAGATTAAACACTAGCTGTAATATCACATTTATAAGGTGTGCCACTTTACACTATTAAGACCTAATCAAACCAAATTACATCTAAGCATACTCCCATCACTAGTTCTGTCCTTCACCTATCTCATTTATGAAGGCTCCACACTATGGCTCAGTCCTAACAGGGGAAGGAAATCCTGAGTTCTGAGGAGGAGCCACACTAATCCTCTCTTAAATCCCTTCTATACTCTGCCCTCCCACTTCCCACCCTGAAACAAGTCAGTCTTACTAAAAAAGTACAATTGTCTCAGGAAAATTAGTTCTTAGTGACCTAAGTGAAAAGCCATTCCATAAGCAGCATTTGGCTTTAGGCCAAAGGTATGCCCTCCACCCCAAAAAGATTTAGAATAAATTCCATATTACCTCTCTATTCATGTAAAAAGCACCAATCTAAAAGCTCCAGATGACAACCAGCACAAGGTACTGATGTTATGTTACTGGGGGAGAAAGAAAGGGAGATATATATAGTTTTAATAAAACCCTCATGCACAATTAAAATTGATTAAAGGCCTGGAGAATGCTAAAAGTAGTAATGAGTACAGAAGGCTGCAGAGCACAAAGTACAGGTGTGCCCCTTCGTGCAGTTGGTAAATGCTGGGAAATAACAGGCAGACATGACTTCATTTGAGCATTGGAGAAGCAAAAAAATTGCCTTGTCGTCCTAGGTTGGTGGCAGACTTGGTTTTGCTCCCAAACCTACAAAAAAAAAGAGAATAAACTGGGAAAGTATATTTAAAAAAATAATGAAAAAAAAAGGTATGCTATTTGAAATAATCAACTAAAAGTAAAATCCTATACAGCTATTTTAAGGCATTCTTAATTACCTGAAATGAGAAGACTTTCCTTAAGAAAGATACCTATGACTTCAACTTTTTTTGTAGTCTAGTTGCTAGCCTAGGATCCAGTCTAATTTTCCTTATGGTAAACTTCTAATATGCTAGGAAAGTAGTAAATGCTATTTATGAAGAAAGCCAATTCTCCTACCTGGGAGTGTTCCTGGCAAGGGTGGAGCGAACTCTCTGTGACAGGGAGCTTGAAGAAGGAGTCTTGAGAAGCTGGTGCTCAGGAGTGGTCACAGGCCCCAATAAGCTCACTTCAAACAAAGTGCAGACACATTTTTGTAAGAGGGGGAAAAGAAATTACCCTTGAAGATGTTCAGTGTTTTGTTTTGTTTTCTGAGACAGGGTCTCACTATGCAGTTCAGGCTGGCTTTGAACTATGTAGCCTACGCTGGCCTCAAAATCATGGTGATCCTCCTGGCTCAGCCTCCTGAGTGTCAGGACTACAAGCATGCATCACCACACTTGGCATTGGCCAGTTTTAAACTACTTTCTGAAGCACTTTAGAACGAAGGTTAAACACCTAGAAAAGCTTCACAGATGATTTTTGTTATCATCTTGTGACATGCTGGTATATCCTGCAAACTATATAGGCAACTACTCAGTGAATAGTTGACATTCACTTGCTGACTTACACCATTTTCAAACACCAAACTTCACATACCTAACACTTGAACATTTAACTTTAATTCTAGAAGAAACAATGTGTTTCCTTTAAAAGGAACTTGCACTAATAAAAAAAATGAGTCTCCAATGCCAGTCAAGCTGGAATGAAACCACCTTATCCATAACAAACTGTTGGTGACAACATATGCAAAACCCTTCTAAGAGGCCAAGGATTTAGCTCAGCAGCTCAAGCACCTGCCTAGCAAGCACAAGGTTGTGAATTCAATCCTTGCTACCAAAAAAAAAAAAAAGAAAGCCTTTAAAAAAAATCAAGTTAGTAAAATATATCAAGAAACATAAAAATAAAAATGCTTAACATGTTCCTGCTGGCTTGACTCACTGGTAGTATGTGCATGACTGTCCCATCTAGCAGCCTTTACCACTGGCGGTAGAAGTGATACCGTCACATATGGGATAGTCACACATGTACCACTGGTGGTTCAAGCCACTTGGCAGTAAGATATTTCAGTTATGTCCCTGTCATGAATATGTTTTAATTTGGTTAATCCCCACTTTTACAAGTTTATTATTAGGGTGTACCTATATAATGTGGGCTACAACATTATTTGTAATTATGAAAACTTGAAAGGTAATGTCAATATCTAACAAAACATTTAAGTAACTTATTATTTACAACTATAAAAATGCTAAGAGAAAGAAAAGAAAAAAAAGAAAGGAAAAGAAAGGATAAGGGAAAGGGGCAAGCAGAAGGGAGAAGGGGGAAAGGGGAAAAGAAAAGAGAAAAGAGAGAAAGGGAAAGGGAAAGAAACAAGGCTGGGGATGTAGCTCAGTAGTAGAACACTTGCCTCCCATAAGTGTGGTCCTGGGTTCAATGCCCAGTACCACATCTTTTAAAAAGATCATACAGTAACAGAAAAACAATTCTCATACTATGGTAAGTTAAATAAGAAAAAATTATGTCTAAGTTACTATTATCTACATTACAGATATAAATTCAAGGGTTGGGGATACAGCTTAGTGGTAGTCTGATTTCCTAGAATGCAGGAAGCTCTGCATTCAATTGCCAGCACAACCAAAAATAAAAAGAAAGCTATACATCCATATAAATAAAGGAGTACAAGGAAAAGTGAAAAAAAAATTAGGATGGTGAAACTATAAAAACTTTCCTTTAGAGTTAGAAATTTCTAAATAAATTTAACTTTTATTCAAGAATGAATTTTAAATAGTGCTATATCAAAGACAGGGAAAAGAATACAGTATATAATCGAGACTAAAGAAAGGTTCCAAAGAAGCACAACTTGAGCCTGACCTTTAATATCTGGTGTCTGTGGTGTTGAAAGTGCTTTTGCATTTTCAATGACATGCAGGGGGTCAATATTCTCCTGTTCCACGATCATGAATTGACTCCAGTATTCCAAGGGCAGTAAAAGCAGGCGCTCTACCACCTAAAGAATACCAAATATATTTGCAAACTTCCAAAGCTCAAGGCTTACTTTTCATCATTTTTTCATGTTATCATACTGCTCGGTTCTCATACACACACACACATGCCTACCTTGGGTTGACGCTTAATGTCCTGTAGCATTGTCATTGGGTCTGGATTGGGCACAGCATGGGCAACTATGGTAGGGCCAAAGACTTTGGCCAGATTGGGAATATCCATTTTAGTGCTTGGACTCTGAGCCACCCTAAGCAAAAGAGTATTAATTAAAGACCTACTCTTCCACTTAAATGCAGACGAAAAATAAGTTCTATAGGAAAATAATTTACCTCTCATATTCGCTAACACGTATCCCATCTTCTCCTTGGAAAATTCCCTAACTCCCAGAACAAGTTTGTGCTGTACTCACCTCTGCAAGTGAATCATAAGGAAGGCTAATGTGTCTCTGTTGGCCTGGGGCAGTTCACCAACAGCCTGGTACATGGCAGCTATGCTATTGTCTTCATCTGTGATTTCTGTAAATGAAAAGACAGCACCAAGAGGTCTAGACTTCTTTCCCCTGACAGCAGCCTCCCAAGATATCGACCACAAAGTCTCATCTATACAGTAAGCTTCTGAAACTTCTGATTAGGTTCATGACTACATCAGACTCTAGCTTCATTAACAGAACACTGGCCAACAGCTCAATAGTAGGAGTCAGAACTTTTTTAAAAAATCACCCTTGTAGTTAGGGAAAACAGCTGGCAACCTATCTACTAGGAAGAAAAGATAGACAACTACAGTGGCAATTACCTTCTTGGTAAAGACATATTTAAGAGCCTACTGTATTATGTACCAGACACTCTTCTAAATGTTAAGAATAAAACAAAGTCACTGTCTCAAGAAACATACATTCTATTGAAGGAGTCAGTCAAAACACAAATACAACTTAGATGTGATATATATAATAAAGAATATATGGTTCGCGAGAAGCTAGAAAGTAATTGAAGCTGTTATTTTAGAGAGGTGATCATGGACAGTATTTCTGAAGACACGATATCTGAAGAAAAACTTGAAAGAAATAAAGAGGCAAACATCAAGGCTGAGACAATAGCAACTGTGAAAGAGCTGATGTGCAGAGAAAGCTTGATATAGTCTAATAAACGCAAGATTGCCAGAATAACTGAAAGGTAAGAAGGGTGCTGGGCAAAAGGTGTCAGAAATATAACCAGGAGCCAAATCATGTCTAATCTTTTGGGTCATGTTAAATAAAGCCTGTGGACCTTATTCTAGAAATGATGGGAAGATACTGGAGGATACTAAAGATAGAAGAGACATCATCAAACTTAAATTCTAAAAAGACCATTCTGGCTCCTTAGGAAGATCATATTATAAAGGACATAAGTAGAAACAGGACAATCAGCTAGCAGATCCTTACATATCCAATGGGGCGAAGCATGTCATAAGGAGTAGCTGTACTTCTATTACCCCCTTTAAAAAGTATCAAATTTAAAATATGTTTTTTTAAGACTGCAAACAAAATTTCACAATGGAACAGATGGGAGTGTGAAGAAAAATAAAAAACAATTCTAACTTCAAAAGAACCTAAAACTTGACCAAAAAACAAGATCAACAAAAACAGAAGAACCATGTTAATAACCTCATATAGTTTAGAAGAAAGAAGACACATACACAATTATTCATCCATCAAACTATTTGAACACATTATATTTCAGATACTGAATGGGCAGGGGATAAAGGAGTAAAAAGAGTGAAAAATCCCAGCTCTGGTGGAATATACATTCAAATATTAAGATCTACCCTTACCTGCTGCTTCCATAAAGGTTTTGTTTAACCGAAAGGTCAGAAGGGGTTCTTTGAGGTTTCGGAGGAAATCTTTCAGAAGGCTGCAGATGGCATGGATATCATCTACTTTGCTGAGGAGGGGTACAGTTTTCACTCTAAGGAATTTCTCTTTCAGCTCTTTTACTGTCCGGTCACAGCCTGAGATCCTATATAAGCCTGTCTATTATCAAGATAATATTTTGATTTAAGAATCTCATAATTATTAACACAAATAACAAATTCACCCTGTCCCAGGGCTGACTCTTACCTCAGTCAGGCCTCGCTGCTCAATCTCATTTACACAGTGAACAACAATAGAAGGGATCATTGGAGAAGTCTGGGACACAAAATCAGCTAAAATTCCCTAGAAATAAAAGAGCTTTAAATTATTGTTTATACCATTTAGACCAGCAGAGAAAGATCATGTGTGAAGAACCACTTCCAAGGGCTGGGTGTATAAATCAGTGGCAGAGCGATTGCCTTTCAAGTGTAAGTTCCTTGGTTCAACTCCTACAACCTTTTCTACCCCAAGGGACACCATAATTTTTTTAAAAAATAGGGTCTACAGGACTATTTCACAAAATAGGACTATATATTTCAGGCCTCAAACTCACAGCGATCCTTTTGCCTCAGCCTCCTGAATGCTGAGATTACAGGTGTATGCCACCACACTAGGCTATCAAAGCATATATTAAAACAGAGACTCTTGATACTTTTTTCTACTTCCACACTAGAACTGATTTTTTTTTTTTTTGTACCGGGGATCAAACAAAAGGCTGCGTTCTTACAAGGCAGGCACTTATGCCACTGAGTTAAATCCCCAGCCACTATAACTGATTTAGGATCAAACATACTACCACTCTTCTATGAACAAATAGTAAGATCATCAACTATAAATGCCTTCCCACCAAGTCAAGATAGCAGAAAGCAAGCCATAATAAGATTACAGGTAGGGGCATTAATATAAGCTAACTTACTACCATTAAAAAAAATCTTTTTACACTTTGATTATTCTCACTTTAAAAAAAAATTTTAACACTTTTCACAGTTGATCATGTTACACACCTACCTATAGGAGAGAACTCCATAGTTCCATATTAGAATACAAAAGAATTTTTTAAGTATATATTATGGATAAGAACTCTTAAGATCAGAAAACGACCTATGCTTGTAATCCCAGCACTGAGGGAGGGTGAGTCAATAGAAAGATGGCAAATTCGAGTCTCACCTGGGCAAACAATTTAGTGAGACCTTGCCTGAAAAACAAAGCAAAACAAACCAAGTATGGTGGCGCATGCCTGTAATCCCAGCACTCCAAGTTCAAGACCAGTCTGGGCTACAAAGTGAGCTCAAGGCCAGCCTGAACTACATAGTGAGACCATGTCTCAAAAAGACAAAAACAAAACAAAAAGATGAGAAAATAACATAAGTAGATGTTTTCATCTTTGTCTTATTTATACAATTCATAATTTCTTAATTAGATTTATAGATTTTTAGAAATAAATAACCTTATTGTTTTCTGGGATTTTTTTCCCTAAGATATAGTCTCACTACATGGTCCAGGCTGGCTTCAAACTCTGGATACTCCTGCTTTAGCCTCCTAAATGCTGGGATTACAGGAATATGCCATCATACCCAGCTCCAATAACCTAATCTTGATAACCTAGTTTGGAATATTTTTAGCATAAGAGAAAAAGTACTCACAGTTGGTATTATATAATGGCTGGGATTTGCATCAAAATAATTCGGTGGACAGGTTTGGGAGGAAGAAAAAAAGAATAAATCAACAATGGTCATGAGAGCTGGGTGTGGTGGCTCATGGCTGTAATCCCAGCACTTAAAGGGTTAAGATAGGAGGATGGCTACAAGTCCGAAGCCAGGCTGAACTACATAGTGAAAAGACCCTGTCTCAAAAAACCACTTATATGCATATGACTGAAATTATCCAAAATAGGATAGGATAGGATAGGATAGGATAGGATAGGATAGGATGAGATAGGATAGGAGGAAATGAGAAAATTAGAAAAGAAGGGAAGGAGAAAGGAGAAGAAATAAAGGAAGAAGAGTAAAGAGACAGGAGTGAAGAGGAGTTTGGTTTAGAAAGGTTATTAAACAAACCTAAATGTAACTTGGCTACAGGTTAACATTTTACAATTTCTATTCAATGTTCATAGAGGGAGATCTATTTGTACTGGCAATTTTAGAACAAAAACTGATGATGAGCATGATGAGATTACACACATAATCTCAGTACTCCGGGAGGCTGAGCCCAAAGGATTGCAAATTCAAGCCCAGTCCGGGGAATTTAGCAATTTAGTGACACCCTGTTTCAAAGTTTAAAAAAAAAAAAAAAAAAATTGAAAAAAAGGGCTGAGGTTGTAGCTTAGTGTGAAGGCTCTGCATTCAATCCCAGTATCACCGAAAAAATAAAGCAAGCCTGACACTAAGCCTTTGAAAAGCTAAAGAAACTACACTATGATAGTTCCAGAAGTCATACCTCTCCAATTTTGACAGGTGTTCCTGTCAGGGTAGGAATGCAGGGAAGGGGACAGCGTTCCCGGCATTCTGGATGAGAAACCACACGACAGTCTCGACACTTTAGAGATAATTTGCCAAATTTTATCCGCTTTCCGCATGGAACACAGGATTCAGGTTTAATAACCTGAGAATAAAACAGGGCAGAAGGAAAAACATAGTCTGAATTACAAAACTGTCATCAACCAACATGTAATGAGCACTTAGTATATACATAACAACTCTTGAGTCCTTTACACATTTATTTTTCACAAAAATCCTCAAAGAAGGTTTTGTTCTCTTCATTTTAAGAAAACTGAAACAAAAAGAAGGAACTTGCATAAGATCATCCAACCGGAAGACAGCGGTGTACAGGAATGAAAAGAATTTGTTGACAAGGAATCAGAAAGCATATTAAATATGCTACTTATCATTCACTGGCTCAAATAAGTGAATTAACTCCTATGAACCTCTGGTTAGTTTGCTTGGGTTTTAAGGAGGAAATCAAATTTACAAAGTTAAAATATTTGAAAACATAAGGTATTACACAAAAGCATGAAATAAGCATGTATCACTAAAAAGTACAAACAACTGCTTCTGAAAAGTTGCTTTAATTTAGTATCATTCACAGAATACAAAGATACATACCTTCTGTAACCAACATCACTTCCAGAAAGTAGGATTGAAAACAGAAAGGGAATTCAACAAGTAACGTTAAAACACTAAATAATTAACATTTATTCCCAATATATGATCCTTCCACAATTTAAAAAATATTACTTTCACAACTGAAAAAAACTAAATGTGTCCTAAAGAAAATGAAGCAATCACAGACTTACAGTCTTTGAGACAAAATCATGCAGACGCATCCCACCATTACTTTGTGGTGTGTTTGCGGTGTCTGTCTCTGCTCTTGATTCCACTGGTCTGCTGACCAAGGTAGAGTCACTGTTCCAAGGTTGTAAAGCACCTAGAAAAATTACACTTTTAACTATTTTGTTGCATCTGAATTTTAGCTCCAATTTCAATATAACTAGTGGATAAACTCTAGTCTGTAAATGAAACCCAAAAAAATTCCAACAGGCATGCAAAAATGCAGTTTCAAGAGAAACTAGTTGTAAGGCATGGTGGTGCATGCCTGTAATCCCAGCACTTGGGAGGCTGAGGCAGGAGGATCGCCTCAAATTCAAGGCCAGCCTAGGCTACACAGTGAGTTGAAGGCCAGACTGCGCTACAGAGTAAGAACCTGTCTCAAAAAAAAAAAAAAAAAAAAAAAGACAGAGAATCTGGCTAATTCATTAGTGGCACAGACCAAGCTAACAACTTAAAGGTACAGGAGGACACAAACAGATCTCTGGTCCTTAGAAGGCAGCAATAAGAAACTACCCGTTACAACTAATTCCTGTCTCAAGAAGGTTCTAAGAAAAATTCTCTCAAATTTTGCCAGTGGGTTTACACAAGCAATTTAGTCACAAGCACAAAAGACCTGTTTTCCTTCGGCTCCTGGTCCAATATGGTACAGTTTCAATAGTTGACACAGCTTCAATGGGCCCACCATCATTGGGAACAGTCACTGTAGTTTTTGCAACTATAGATTCATTCCCCTGGAATAAAATTAGTAATGAGAGATGGATAAACATCAAGTCTGACTTTTCACTGTAGAATATTTCGGAGTGATGAAAAATTCCTGAATCTTGGTCTGTGGCTCCAGCTCCAAATGCTCTCAAGTTAAATCTCATTTTTAAAATACAAATGTAGGTCATAAGGATAGATACATAAGCAATAAAGACAAACATACTAACAGCTGTTTATCAGAGTACTTCTACTTGTATGAATGATAGGATCTTATTACATAGACAAACTCTCATAAAACATCTCTCAACATAGTACTGCAATGTTGACAGCCGTTTCAATGCTCAGGGCCACTAATCTCCTATGTATTCAAGAACACCCTTCTCTTGGCCTGCCCTTTCTTACCTGGTCTGCTGTGGAGCCAATGGAACGAGTTTTCTTTACAGGCCCAGGGGGTCCATCAACAAATTGTTGGCTACTAGAACGCTAGAAAGGGAACAAAGGCCAAACACTTTACTGTCAAGTACATGTGAAGCACAAAAGATTAAACAAGTCCATCAGACAACTAGATTCAAGTCCTAAGGACCAAGGCTATAATAAAAAAACAATGTTCTCTTTTGTTGCCCATTGCCACATGAAAAATAAGTTGCATAAGTACAAAAATGTTCTCAGTGCCCCAGAAAAAGAAGGAACAAGCTTCGGAGAAATTTAGATGACAGCACCAGAAAAAGTAGAGCTGTAATCCTATCTTAGTACATGAGATCTTTGAAAACATATTAAGTAGCCTAAACAACCACACACAGACAGATCTCTATATCCTATTATATACACATTTCATCTGAAGCTTATATTAGAGCACAAAAGTCTTGCATAAAAAATCATATGACAACTCAAAATAAACTTAAGTATATCTTTTTCTACTACATGAATGAATACAGCCCAGAACAGTGAAAGAGAAAGAATCCTGTCCCAAATCACTACAGGAATATTAATACCATCCCTACAGTATTAATTTGTTTATAGTATGTGTTTAGCAGTGGGTAGAGCAGCATATCAGAAATGTAGTATCATGGCAAATTTTACAAAGAAAGCTTTTTACTGTTAATTTGGAAATAGGAAACACACACACATACCCTCTTTTGTCTTTTCTTCAGTTTGAAATTTTTCACCAAAGAAGAATCCCAATCCTGTTAAAAATAAATTTTATTAATTTCTTTCTCTGTGTAACCCTCCCACAAGCCCCATGCACATAAATTTACATGAACTTGCAAGGTTTCTGGAGTCAGAATCCCTAACTTACATTTTGAGGAGAGAGATAGAGGAGGTCTCCAGTGTTACAGCTATAGGTCTATAGTAAGTTAACATGCTTTCTTTCAAAAATTGAAGCTATTATAATAGAATCAGGAATCAATACTACAGGGGCAAGAAAAGGTGAAAGAAACAACTTCTGTTGTGATTACTTCTGGTCCCTGATCCTTTATTTCTGGTTATGTTTGTAATTAGTTTTAGAACTTACAGAATGTGAGGCACCATACTGATCATGTTAGATGTGATTCTTGACTTTAAGGGATTGCTACTGTCTCATTAGATGTTTTGTACAATACTGTCATTTTATTTTATTTGTTTTTAATACTGTTATTTTAAATGTTGAAGTTTAGGTTTTATGTCTCTATCTCTTCCTTGGGGCCTAAAAAAATGGGTTCACCACCAAAGAATCATGTATCTTTTACTGTGGTTTAGTTTCAATTCACTTACCTTAACCATCTGCATTCATTTTAGTTGTCTATCAGTGATTCTCTTACTCCTAATTGTTAATGAAAACACAGTATCTAGAAACAGTTGCATGCTACAAACAGCAGCTCCGCTAAATTAATTTTACTTCCCCAATTCAAGGTCAAGTAATTTAGCTCTTGGTTGGCTGATTGTGCTTCAGTTACAACAGATATCACAGCACAGCTCTAGCTCAAAAATCAGCTGCTGATATATATTCTTGTTATATTATTTATACCAAAACTATTCTATATCATTCCTTATTTCAAAAAGGAGCTGCTGGATGTGAAGGTGATCTGGCTGCAACATCCGTCACCCCACTGATTGTCAGGGCTGATTTGGCTGGTCTGACTGGCCAGGCAGGAATCTCTTTCCTCCCTCATGAGCATCCCTCCTGAAGCTGAAGCTGTGAAGCTGTCTGCTTGGTCAAAGAGGACGACTACCCCCAATAGAGGATAGTTTCCTTGGTCAAGGGTATACATAACTGCACCCCCCTGCTTGAACCTCCAAACAACCTCTCAAAGAGGGGTTGCCTAATTTCTATAAAACAGCCATTTTATACCCTTAGTCAAACACCCAATTTGAATAGAAAATCCCACGTCACGTAACAATTGTCAACGTTTTTGCTATGTCAGAAAATCAACCACTAGTAACTTCCTCTGATTTACTGCTTTGTTTTCTAAGTTTCAGGCAGCAACAGAAAAGATACACCAATCAATAAACTACTAGTCTCCTGAATATCAAAGACTAAAATATCAGATGACCTTTTATGCAGAAACACCGCGAGAGAAGGGTACTTCCTCATAAAAGCAAGGGTAACAAAGAATGTAGACATGTTAACAATTATTGATCAAAGCATTACATACATTGCCTAGAAATTCTCATCACATTCTTTTGACTGAAGTTCCAGAAACCTGGTTTCCTTCTAATTACAAAGTGTGGCTAAGCTTTCCTCAAGAACCAAAGAAGTTCACAAAGCACAAGTCTACTCCCCCTGGGATATATTCTTGCTAATTTGTCTTTTTATTCCTCTAGAGCTTTAATAAGTCAAGATATAATCAATTAGTACATGCAGCTCATAGAGATCCTTTAAATAAACTCAACTTCATGTCAAATCCTGAATTCTACATTTATACTTCCAGAAACTAAGCAAATACTATCAGCCAGTCTCTTATGATGCACACCAACTTATATTTTAAATTGCATCTGTAACATATCAACTAATAAAGCAATAATAATAGGTAGAGGTGTCCAAAAGAGAGAATGAGAGAGATGTTCCTAAGAGAGCAGGGTTAAGAAAACAGATAAATCTAAGAGATCAAATGTTTATTACCAGAGATTCATCAGTCTTGTCAAAGCTGATATCCGATAAAATGGAACCAGATTCATCAATGGTTGACAGTCTAGAAGAATTAAACAACACAATATTAGACACAGGAGACTACAGAACATAAAATATGCCAGCACTTAAAACAAGTACTTTTGGTGTGGTAATATGAGCAAGTTCATAGCCATAGCTTCTCTATGGAGACCACTACAAGCTTAAACTTTAGTTGTGGTTTGAGTTGCCTTAGTTATGGTTTTCATGGAGAGTGTGTTTTTATGTACAAGTACAGTTGCAGTATAGTTGCTTTTTCAGCAAAGGACTTATAATACTGGCAGCTACAGCCTGGGATATGGGTGGTATTCCCTGTAGAAAAGTGAAGTTTAATTTGACCCAATTGTGGCTGCTTTCTATGATAATATTACCCAGAACTGGTTTTTTAAAGAAATTAAGCCCATACATCTTCTCAGTTATAAAGATTCACCATAAACAACCAGGCAATGAAACAAATAGCTCTAAAGAGTGCTGACCTTTCTCTACTTACTGTAAAGGGGGTGTTAAATTCAAAGCCTGGCTGAGATTATTTTAAATAGTGATACTGGGGAACCAAAATTATTGTCTCACCCTAGTTCACAGCAGCCTTTCTAAACAAGAAAGCTACAAGAGTTCTCTGGAGAGTAAACAATAAAGGTATTGCTGAACTGCCACTTTCACCTTTGGGTTTTTTAACAACGTGCAAGACTAGTTATTGAAGTGCAATTTAGCACCAACATCAGAATTTCACCTGTGATGAAAAATAACCTAAAAGGAAAGACTTTAAAATAAGAAAAAAAGAGGGCCAGGGATGTAGCTCAGTGGCACAGCATCTGCCTGGCAAGCAGAAGGTCATGAATTTGAATCCCAATACCAAAAAAAAGAAAAATAGAAAAAAAAAAAAAAAAGTAAGTCCCTCTGCCTTAATTCCCCACCATTCTTCCCCCAACTCTTTTTCTGCTTCCTTCAGCACACATTCCTAAAGTAGTATATTTAAGAGTTCAGATAACAGGAACTTCTGACAACTGTATTGCTTGTGATCAGATAACAACAGATGCAGTTACCCTACCTTTTGTTCCCAGCATTGCCACTGGATGGTTGGCCTCTGTTGAGAAAAGCCAGAGCTGATTTTTGCTCCTCACTTAGTTGAATGCTGCCAGATGTGTCACACATGAGCATCTCTCGAATCAGCTGAATCTGTCGTTCCTACAGACCAAAGCAGATAAAACACTATAACTAGCCAGGGAAGAAAGCTTCACCTCAAATTTATGGGACAGGCAGACCAAAAGACATTAAAATACAACATTATGTAAATGGGCCTTCAGGAAGGCAGCTATACCAATAGCATATTAATTCACGTCAAGCTCAGATTGTGGGTCTGATTTCTGACTAGTAAAATGAACTCTAGAATGGAGAGGCTTCCACTACAAGCCTTTAGATTCAACTGCTAGTCTAAGAGAAAGGTAACACAAAATGAGGGTCCCAAAACAGGTTTCACATAGCAAAAACACTTTAGTCTCATTTTTATCAGAACAATTACTAGCTTCTTCTGTGGATCAAAGCCATCACTCACCTTTTTAAGTGGTGGAGCAAAATGCATTAACATAGATACAAAACGGTAACACACAGACACCAGATAATCTGAGCTTACTGAAGCATCTAACATAGAACCAGAATCAATTTGTCCCTCCTAGCAAATGTTTTCCTCTGCACCATAACACACCCTAGCACAACAAAATGATATGCTGTACCTCAGTCAAACTGCTCAACCAGTTGAGTACATCTAGCCCTTTATTCTGAATTAGAGAGCAGTGATGAAAAGAAAAGTGTTGCCTTGCCTATCTCAATACTGAAGGACTATTATTCATGGAAGGATTAAAATATTCTGGGTAGCACTTATGGCCAATAACTTGTGATGGATCAAGTACACTAGAATTTCCCTGCCTTTCCTCATTTTAATTCTCTAAATTCTCACTTGAAATCTGTTGAGTAATACTCTCAAGTCTCAAAAGAAAATAAATTTCATTTCAAACTATAAACAGCAAAGTCATAGGTTGCAATTTCAACTCCAGTTAAAGGACAGGCTGCTTTTAGATCTTTAATGCAGAAGAAGAAAGTGGGTATATATGGCAAGCGGAAACATTATCAGATGATGATGCTTCCCTTCCCCGGTCACCACTGAGCTAGTGGAGAAAAACAATACACACCAGCTTCTCACAGTCAGCCTCAGCTCGCTGTCTCCGTTTGATCTCTACATCCACTTGATTACGTGCATGCTTCAGTTTAACATCCAGAGCACTACGCTCGGTCTCTGCTTTCATCAAAAGATCCTTGAATTTCCCCAGCTCATGGTCTGTTCTCTGCCACTTCTTACGAAAATCCTCAAAGTCTTTCGCCAACTGGATGAATTCTGAGGAACATTCAGTGAAAACTGTAATAACTCAAGTATAACAGCTCAAATAAATGAGTGCTATAGTTACCTTTAGTCCAAATACATAATAAAGGGACCAGCTGAACTATTGGCAAATCCAGCTAAAAATAATCAGAAACACATTCTGGATACATCTGTTACTCTAGACAAGAGTTTTGTGGGGAGCAATTCCTGATTCAAACAGGCCACTTACATTTGGTTTAGCCAGTGGCATCTGCTATGGACTATGTAACTCATCAGTCACCTGGCTCCAGATGTAACATCAACACTGAAAGCTCCTGAACAGAAGGCAATCAAAGGGGGATACCTTTTGGGGCAGCTGTCACACACCAGGACAGTTAAAACTATAAAACAAAAACAACCTTCTCTGTGGTCACGCGTTATTACAACAGAGATGTTAAACAGCAAATTCAAATGTAACTGCCATAATATGCTTCAGTAGATGTAGATTAATATTATAGATGTCTAAACCTGTAATTCCATTCAGCTATATAATTATACAAGTATTGATTTGAAAGTAAAGAGCCAGTTTGCTTTTGTTGTTTAACACTGCTCTGAGGGGTATGTAAACATTTCAGTTGGAAACACAGGAGAGAAGCTCCTATCAGCTCTTGGAAAGTTACTGAAAGCAGAATGTGGCCTCTCTTCAAATGTCTGATTCCCAGATAGCACTGCTTCCAAGGAAGTACCTCAGAGCTACATAACATCGTTGTCATTCATTCTTAACACCTGCTATTGGTGAAGATGGTCCGTCTACAATGCATTGCAGAAATGCCTTACAGTTTTCTAGTTAACCTCAATCTCTTTAACCATCATTTTCCACCAACATCATGGAAAAAGGTTCCAAGCTATGTGTTACTGCTGGTCAAGCTAACCTAGTTTATAGATAAAATTGGGCCACATTCACACAAAGCTAGCTAATTTCTAGGTATCAAGGGCACTTTTCCTGTTTGAATTTAACCTAAGAAACAATATGATGTTGGTTAAAACTCAACTAAGTTTCAAAGTTATAAATTAGGGTACCAATTCATTCTAAAGGAACCAAGTCATAAAACTTTATTATTATTTAGTAAACAAATTTTAGCAAAACAAGGTATTACAACCCAGGAATGTTATACAATGTAAATATCATGAACCCCCCCCCCGGAAAAAAAAATATAAATATATATATAATTACTGTGTAAAGAGTTATAAACAATATGCTAATTTAGTTAAAAATCTGGAACATGTTACTTTTTTATTTATAAGGGCAAAAATTGGGGCCGAGGTTTAGCTCAAGAGCACAAGCACCTGTCTGGCAAGCATGAGGTCATGAGTTCGATCCTTGGTACCAAAAAAAAAAAAACAGAGCAAATATCTTTTTTTAGGGGTGTACTTGGAATCAGGCTCAGGACTTTATGCTTGCCAGGTAGGTGCTTGTGGTGCTGCCAGTGAGCAATACCCTTTTGCAAATTTCAACATTTAGATTCATAAGATAAAAATATAAATAAGAGGCTTTGTTTTTGTTTTTGTTTTGTTGGTGGGGTTGTCTTTTTGAGATAGGGTCTCACTACGCAGTTCAGGTTGGCCTTGAGGTCACCTGGCTGGTCTCGAATTTGAAACAACTCTCCTGTAAGTGCACTTGGGAGGCTGAAGCACCTAAGCAAGTTTCTTACTTGCTGTTTACTGTGATAATTCACCAAGTAGTGCACTTACAATTTGTGCATGCTGGTGACATATGTAATGCTTGGATTTCAAAAAGAACAAGAAATACTCTTATACTGTAACGGTCTAAAAATTTTCTAGTTCCACTTTGTGGTCAGCAACATGGTACTTTTAAATAAGTGGTAGATACACAATGAAGTATTTACTAAACTGAAAAATAATCTGAGACTGGAAAGATTTCCATTCAACCACTTATTTGTTCTTTATGATACTTCCTCTTGGTAAGTCTTAAGTTTGGACTTATTCCTATTAACTGCTAATTGGCATATATTAAAGGTGTAACTGAATCAAATAAAGATAGAAACTAAACCAAACATCAGTTCATTTTAAGTAAGGAGGTAGAAAATTGTTAAGACTCTACAGTTGAAAAGTGTGCTTCTGTTCTTTATTGTCATACTGAAATGGCCAAGTAAGAAGGTCTTAACATTTTAAAAAATTTCACTAATGAATCCTTATTTTAATAGTACAAAATATTAAATTACTGGCCCAGCATGGTTTAATTAGATTCCAACCAGAACATTTGCATGCCTGATTTAAGATAGCCCTTTTAGGCATAATTCTGCTGTGAGAAAAATTTGCTAGAATTGAGTCAAAAAGCACTATGGACCTTACACCAGAAAAAAAAAAAAAAAATTGATTTTAGAAATCAGTAAGCTTGGTATTATTTGGTTAAAATTTGGTAACTTTTTTGGTCTGGTTTTGAGTCATAATTCAGTCTGGTATAAGCTCTGTCAAGAAGCACACATTGAAAAGATGTATTAAGGGCCGAAGGTCTAGCTCAGTGGCTTAAGCACCTGCTTGGCAAGCATGAGGTCGTGAGTTCAATCCCCAGCACCAAAAAAAAAAAAAAAAAAGTATTAAATTCAGAGTCCCTGCTTTGTAAAACTATATACATAATAAACTGTATAAAGTTCATCTATCAAAAAGAAGGAAGGTGCCAGACATGGAGGTGCACACTTATAATTCCAGCACTCTGGGAAGCTGAGGCAAAAGATCTCAAGTTCAAGCTAAGTCTGGACAAATTACCAAATTAGTGAGATACTGTCTCTAAATAAATAAATAAATAAATATTTTTAAAAGGGCTGGGGATGTAGTTCAGTATAAAGGCCCTGGGTTCAATTCCCTATCACATATACACACTAAATAAATGAAGAAGAGATATTTCATTAGAACAAATTGAGGAATCTATGATTTGAAAGTCAAGATTTTGTTTATAGTCAGCAAATAGATTTAAGTGATTCCAGAATCTTAATTTGTTTTTCCATCATCCCTCCCCATTTCATTCCCAGTCCCAGGTCTTTGGACAGGCCCTTCTTTTTGTCTTCCTCACTACCCTCTGAATTCTAAGGGTAAGGATCCTGTGTCTTTTTTCCTCTCTTTTTCCTTTTTTTTGAAACAGGGTCTTGCTATGCAGTTCAGGCTGGCCTTGAGCTCATTTTGTAGCCCAGGCTGCTCTTGAACTCACAACAATCTTCCTGCCTCAGCCTCCTGAATGTTGGGATTATAAATTTGTGCCATGCTTGGCTCTTTTCCTCTTTTATCTCCAATGCCTTGCACCATACCTAACACACATAGGTACTCAAATATTTACTGCATGAATAAAGAACTGCTTTTCAGAACTCCACTCTGGCTGTTGCTTAACCTAAAATGTCCTTTCAACTGTGCTTATTAGGATTCTACTACCCTATATTTAAGGCTTAACTCAAACCCTTATTTTCCTCCATGAAGCCATTTAGTTGTCCTTTTCTATCAACTCTACACATGCTAGAAGCTTTGACAGATTTTCATAAAATATTTGCTCAATGAACCTGAGTTTTAAGATCTTATTCCATATCTTTCCCCCTAGTCTAAAAAGTAATCTATCTTCTGAGATGATGTGACCTCAAAGAGAAGCCTGATTAGTATGCCATTGTGGTTACTGAGCTGGTACCAGCTGACAGGGTCATGCAGCAGCTATTAGAGAGAAAAAATAGAATACTGTTCTGAAAGGCCCATAAGTGGATAAGAGCTATTAAAAGCATCAATCAATTTAAAGAAAATATTGAATGGCATAAGCAAGAAGCCATACTAAGTACTACAGAGATAAAAAGTTCAAGACACAGTTCTTGCATTACTTTTATATCAATGAGGCTGACTCGAGAGCAACCTTTACTAAACCTGTAAAAATAGAAACTAGCATAGCATAATTCCCTTATTGCACATAATGCCAGTGCTATTAACTCTACTTTTTCTTGCTATTTTACTTCCCAGACTGTTCCCTCTATCAACACCTCCTTTTTCTCCCCAGTTCTCCACCCCAACTCAATACTTTATTACCATGCATCAAATATAAGATATAGGTAAAAATAATGCCTATTCCCTCCTTAAAAAGAAATTATGACTTTCTTCCTATTCAACTGAAAATGTTTCACAGAACACTGAGAAAAGCTAAATATATATACATTATATATATATATATACATATATATATATATAATGTATATATATATATATATATATATATATATATGCATAACTATCATTCAAAAAAAAATCATCCTTGGAAAACCAGATTATTCCCAGTTTATGGTACAAAAGTAAAATTGGCAGCTAATGCCTACTATTCAGTGGAAAAAATGATAGTGAAAAAAGTCTGGATACAATCCATTTAAGAGAAACCATAGAAAAAAATTTAGTGACTATTTGGAATGAGTACCCATTAAGCTTTGACCATAGACAAGTGCCCATCACTTTCTTTTTTTTAGGTAACACAAATGAAAAAGCAACTTTAAAATTGGAACATACTTCAGCTTTGTAGAAAACCCAAATCTGAAATCTGTTTTTTCTTCTTGCACAAACCAGCTCAGAATGACTTACGGAGTTCATTCCCTTCACTGAGAATCTCCACCCGGCGCACAAGCTGCTCAAACAGATTCCGCAAATTCAGCATTGTAGTATCCATCTTTCTGCCAAGAAATCAAATATACATTAGGGATCCTGCCTTCTCCCCATGACATAAGATTCAACAGCAATCTAGCACAGCCATCAGTGTCCGACACCTGGACTCTTCCATTTGCAGATACCATAATAAAAATCTCAAGCCAACTACTGATGTTCCAAGTGATCCTTATTATAGAACAAGGTGAATTGTTTAAGACTCCTTCAAAAACTACAAAATCAATTTAGAGGATAACATATCCTTCGAGGATAACATATCCTCCCTGACTACCCCCACCCCCTGCTCTGCAAACACTCTAGTGCTAGAAGGTTATTTGGAATGAATATATATCAGTTGGATTGCAAGGTGACCAACTATACAATATGGTTCTCCAAGATAGACTTATTGATTAATATAATATTTTTGCCACTTTAATCCTACTGGAATTTGAAGACATACACTATAACTTAAAAGGTTTATTTTAAACTTCATTTTTAGTTAATGTCCTATCGCAACTGCCTTTTAAAACTCACGACATGGTCAGCATATTTCCTACCAATAGCACAGATGACGTCATGCAAGTGATTAAGTGGGGAAATTGCCAGCTCAGCAGCACAAGAATTATTTCTGTAATGCAGGGTTCTCTGCTGGACTGTGTGCAGGGACTATATCTAATAAATTTATACTAAGCATAGGAAAGGATTATGTTGTACCACATTCTGGCACCAGAGAGAGACAATATACTACCTTCACAGTTAGAGGAGCAAATGAAAAATCATTGTTATTGTGTTCTGTATAGTAAATTTCAGGTTTAGTATTGCTCTCTCAAAGACCTGCTGATATTACATTAAAAAAACACTCCCTACAGGCAGTTCTGTTCCAAATAGACTTTAACTGGGAATTCTTTGAAGAAATAAGATCTTCATTAGTAGTCAAGAAAGACACCTACTGTATATTAGGAAAATTATTAAGGAAATGAAGTAAACAGTCAAGACTTCATTGAAAATTGAATGTCAAAAAAAAAAAAAAAAGTCCTTAAAAATACCAGTCAAAGGACTCTTTCATATGCTTCTCTAACCACTCCTCAGCATTCTGGTTCAGGTCATTATTTTATGTATCTAAATAAAATTTTCAGAACTCTATTATGAATGTTTAGTGATTCTGTAATGTTTTTAAGATTGTACCATAAACTATGAGGGTAAGAAAGGAAAAAAGAGGGCCGGGGATTTAGCTCGGTGGCATAAGTGCCTGCCTGGCAAGTACAAGGTCATGAGTTCAATCCCTGGTACCAAAAAAAAAAAAAGAAAAAAGATCAACACAAAGGACAAAGGAATATATGAACATAAAAACAGTTCTATTAAATGCTACAAAAACATTCATTTGTACTCATGTTATAATTGCTGTAAATGAAAAAAATGTGCTCAGGATTTAGCTCAGTGGCCTAAGTGCCTGCCTCACAAATACAAGGTCATGAGTTCGATCGCTGGCACCAAAATAATAATAATAATAATTCCAAGGGTGGATGCAATATATACCTGAATCAGGGGCAGCAACCAAGATCTTCAAATGCTTATGTAACTGTTCCAAGCTAATAAACTGCTAAGCAACCAGATCAACAAAGTATTACAAAGATCTTTCTATAAACAAAGAGCAAAGCCAGGCATGGTAGTGCATATCTGTAATCCCAGCACTCGGGAGGCTGAAGCAAGAGAATCACTTCAAGTTCAAGGCCAGTCTGGGTTGCATGTGAGTTCAGGACTACATAGCAAGACTCTGTCTCAAAACAAAAACAAAAACATCAAAAAAAAAAAAAACCAAAAAAACCTAAAAGAATATAATCAAAACTGGCAAGCTGGGCATGGTGGCTCACACCTGTAATTCCAGCACTTGGGAGGCTGAGGCAGGAGGATCGTTGCAAGTTCGAGACCAGCCTAGGCTATAAAGTGAGCTCAAAGCCAGCCTGAACTGCATAGTGAGACCCTGTCTCAAAGACAAAAAAAAAAAAAAATTAAAACTGGCAGAAAGAGATGAAACTTACAGAGATGTCCATTGGATTAACAAAAATAGATAAACACACCCAAGTGCTCCGGGACAAAAACATGGAATGGGACATTTAGCAGTGGTTTCAAATGATGCTCTCCTTCAGCTCCCAGTAAAAATGGAAGACACTAATTAATAGTTTTAACATGGAGTGATTTATTTCATCTCAACATTCATCTGTGTATTCCAAAATTTTAAAACAGTAGAAAACCTCTGTCCAAGAATGCAGAAAATTTTCATTGTACAACTAGGATATTGAAAAATGTTTTTAAATGTTTTTCAGAGTGTTATCTATCTTAATTGACAATAAGATTTGATCACTGATCCTCTTCTATGGTCTAAGCCATACCACCCTGAACATACCAGGTCTGGTCTGATCCTCTTCTATGATTTCAATGTTTGTGTCTCTCCAAAATTCATGTTGAAACTTATTCCACAATGCAATAGTATTAAGAGGTGGTCAGGATGTGAATGAGATTAGTGCCTTTATAAAAATACTTGAAGGAATCTGGCCCTTTTTGAGCATCTACCATGTAAGGATGTAGCAAAAAGGTGCCAATTTGGAAAAAGAAAATCATTCTTAGCAAAGAATGTGCTTGGAGCCTTAACCTTGGACTTCCCTGACTGCAAGAAATAAATTTCTATTGTTTATACATTATCCAGTCTAAGGTATTTTGTTATAGCACAGGAACAGAGTAAGACAGTACCCTGTAAAACAAATCCTCACATTCCCTCAAATTCCTTTAGTTCATTATTCTTCTCTACATTCTTTGTGCACACTAGTCCCTGGAATGAGGACTGGAATGAGGTAGTCTCTTAAAACCATGAACTTGGTTCTTGAAAATAAACATAGAAATCTACATGATGGGGGCTACTATATTATTTAGGTAGGCTTCTTTAAACTTCTAATGTTCTTCTACAAAACAGCAAAGAGATAATCTCTAACTCTGTCAGCTCCTCATGGTCTCAATATTTAAAATTTTACAAATAGCCTGGTTATGAGTTTTTATTCTTTCCTGACCACCAGACATTTCCTAAAGTTTAATCCTCCAAACTCTGAAATAACTTATCAAACTACTTCACTTTAGCCTTATATTGCTAGTGCCAACTCACCAACTTCTCTCCCTGGACCTAGCCTCACCCTTAAATCTTTCAATTTGCTTAGATGACCTAGACCAGTGATGGTGAACCTTTTAGAGCTTTCAGTGGTACAAATGGCCCACTGCATCACACATGCCATAGGTTTGCCACCACTGCTCTAGATGTTGAACCCGATTTTGAGACACTGTTCTGTCCCTGCCCTTTATAAACATCGACTGCTCTACCTTTACCCTACCCTACTGACTCCCAATTTGGTACTACTTTTTATCATTCTCTCAGTCACTCAGTTTCAAACCTCAGAAACACCTTTGGTCTCTTGGTTGTCTATAGGCATAATCACCAAATCTTGTGGACTCTTCCTTTATATCTGCATTAAACACCTCCCCCATCACTTGGAGGTTGTCATCACTCACTTCAATTGTCCCCCTGCCTCAAATGACTTCCCTGTTTCCAGTCTCTCCCACACTGCTTTGCTCAGGTGCCACTCACATGAATGTTTAACACTCTAACTTCACCATGTATCAGCCCTGTGTCCCAGGTAAACTGTAAATTTAGGGCAGAAGCATATATTTGATGCTACAATATTACACACTCAAACACAGAGTATTTGACATGATGTTTATACACAAAATACTTAATAAATGGCAATCAGAAATTATACATATATTCATGATAGTTCTGTCAAAAGAATTTTCATCCTACTTCAACATCATTGTGAATAGATTAAAACAAAAAGAAGAGTGAGCCAGGCGTGGTGGCTCACACCTGTAATCCCAGCACTCAGAAGGCTGAGGCAGGAGGATCGTTGTGAGTTTGAGACCAACCTGAGCTACAAAGTGAGCTCAAAGCTAGTCCGAACTGCAGAAAGACCCTGTCTCAAAAAGACAAAAAAAAAAAAAAAGAAGAAGAGTGTAGTGGGGGTGGTAGAAATCCTCAGAGAAAGTTTCAGCCCTTCTATCTACCTGCAGTATAACCTTTGGTAAATCACTTAAATTCTCAGACTCATCTATAAAGTAGAAACAATAGTATCTGTCTTGCTTACCTCACAGAAAATTATAAATTAAGGAAAATTTGTATAATGTATAAATTGAACCTTATTATTAAAATATAATATTTATCATGAAAGTGTGTGGTAGCTTTTTTTTCCCCCTTTTTTTTTTTTTTTGGTCTTTTTGAGACAGGGTCTCTCTACAAAGTTCAGGCTGGCCTTGAGCTCATTTTGTAGTTCAGGCTGGTCTTGAACTCACAAGGATCCTCCTGCCTCAGCCTTCGGAGTGCTGGGATTACAGGCGTGAGCTACCACGCCCAACCAAGTATGTGGTAGCTTTGTTTATTTTGGTTTTGGTCTGAGAGCTGCTAATTATATTTTAGAACAGTGATGCCCAAATCCAGTAATTTTCCCTAGGCTATCCTGTCTCCACATAAGAATATCACTAAATTCTGTATTTTAAATTTTTTGTGGGTTTTTTGTTTGTTTTGTTTGCTTTGCTTTGTTTTTTGAGATACAGTCTTGCTTTGTAGTGTGAGCTGACCTTGAATTCATTACATAACCCCAAAATGGTCTTGAACTTACAGTGATCCTCTTACCTCAGCCTCCCCAGTGCTGGGGTTACAGGCACCATACCCAGCTAGAATTTTTCTCTTAAATAATCCTAAATAGCTAGAAAGGAAAAAAGAAGCCAGTATTTACTGGGTGCTTTTGAAGTGATTTGGGCACTAAATAACACTTCACATAACATATTTTTCTTTAAGTGGATCTGATTAACTTAATGAACTCCATTTTACAAAGAACAACTAAGGCTCAGAGACAGTAATGATTAATAAATGCTGTGTGCATAATGATACCAGGCCTAAACACAAAATCTATATTCTTTCCATCCTAACACACTGAAGAAAAAATGCTATAAAAATAGCAGTTAGGTCACATATGTTGCAGATATTCTTGGACACCTCCCACAAATCGTAACATATCATACAAAGCACAATGCATATAAAATGCAGATTATAGCTAGATTCTAGACCAAAAGGAATCAAGAGATAGCAAAACTGGCCAGGTCAAGACTCTTCAACAAGTTGTCCTAGATGAGTCATAGTTGCTTCTCAAGAGTTATTTTTTGCCTCCAACATAGGTTTACTTAGGGTAATCCAAATACAGCTCTTGCAAAATATAATTCTCTTTATAGTCTGGGAGACCATATATTTTTATTAACATTCTACAGAAATGAATCTCAGGAATTATTTATAGGTGATAAAAATATCTTTCTGCACCACCACTAACTCTTGATATAGAAGCCAAATTGTAACTTGAAAAGCTAAAATTTACTCAACCAATTCAACATCAACTGAGAATGGTCTTAATTTTCCTCCTGGGTGACGTTTTCACCCTTGTGTTTATTTTCTCCTTCTTTATTATTTAGCTTCATAGCTAGAAGATACACTAATGTGGAAGGAAACAAAAACAAAATCATACTGTAGTGCATTGCTTTGCAGCTGTAAAACAGCTGTCACTTTCCACAGCACAGGCTTCTGTCTTTCGGGAAAGCTTAAATGATTGTTTTGTGTAGCAAGGAAATCAGTTTGTGGAGCACTTTAAACAAAAAGGTACTATAAAATCTCAGCTGTTATTGATGGGAAGCCCCAGAGGTGGAGAAGTCACTATGTTACAGATTCCCAATCTGTGAGTATCCCTAAGGGAACAATCTGGCAACACCATGAAAGTGTCTCAGTTTGCCTTGATTGCTTTGAGACCCCAATTTAATTTCAATCACACAGCCAAGAGACAAGACAGTCTTTCAGAATAACAGACTATTACAGAACAGTTCTTACTGCAGGGTACTCTGGGTGAAGTCTCTATACTCTTTTTCCTCCTCCTACGAATATTATTAAGAGACCTATACATCAAGTTTTTAGATGCATCAAGGGTATTAAATACTGTAAGACAAAGTAATGAAAGATTGAATTTTTCAGCGAAGCGCTTTAATGAAAACATACCATAAATATTGCTAATCTGGAGATTCCCAAGAAATCAACAATATAGGTTTGTTGCTGCCAAGGATAACCATTTGAATACAGCAGTCATGGTGAACCTACAGCAGGCCACAGTGGGCTGTTTGTTGTATCACTGAAAGTTCTAAAAGGTGTGCCATCTCTAGGAGAGGGTTTACTAAGATTCAAAAGCATTTCAGAATAATTCTTGTCCCCAAATATCTGGCTTCCATTTCAACACATTATAAGCCTCTACCCAAATAGTAAAGGAGAAGGAATCTGGAGTCCAAAATGAACCTTATCCAAAATGAACCAAAGCTGCCAGGCGTGGTAGCACACGCCTGTAATGCCAGCACTTTTGAGAAGCAGAGGCACAAGGATTGCTGCGAGTTCCGGGCCAGCCTGGGCTATGTAGTAAGTTTAGTGAATTTAGGACTAGCCTGAACTACACAGCAAGACCCTGTTTCAACAACAACAACAAAAACAAAACAAAACAAAAAAACACAAAGAAAATGAAGACTAAAATAAAAAAAAAGTAACTGAATTAGGATTTCACATTTATTGCCCATTTTCCCCACTGTAAATTCTTCCATTCTTCTAACTCTTCCATCCTTCAATGCCTAGAATAAGCCTTATCAATTCACCGAAGCTTTCCCTAACCATTTCATTCCAAAACAACCTGTATCATCTACAAAACTCTTTTGGCAGATATAAAATCTGCCTCACGGTATTAATTTTCTATATTCAAAAACGATTTTTTAAAGAGTGAAACTAAAACCTCATCATCTTACTCAACTGTAATTATCTCCAAACCTAACTGCTCTCCATTACACACTCATATATACAATTTTCTGGTTTGCTTTTTATTATCAGGTTTCCAATAAGCATTAGGTTGAGAATTGATGAATGACTAGTATCTCCTAGTATTTGTGGATTTTTTTCTTTTTCTTGTATTTATTTATTTTGGTGCTGGGAATTGAACTCAGGACCTTGTGCTGCTGAGCTATATCCTTGGCTCTTCTGGTATTTCTTGCAGGGTCAATCCGCTGCTTCTTCCAAATCTTTACTCACACAACAGCCTTTTCCCCAACACTTTCGGGCTTTATTCTGCTTTAAAGCATTTATCTCCACATAATGTACCTATTTACTTCGTTTATTATCTGTCTTCTCAACAATTTAAATTCCAAGAAGGTCAACAATTTTTGTCTGTTTTGTTCATTAAGTCCCTGTGCCTAGAACAATGATTGGCACTTGGTAAACAACTAATCAGTATTCAATGAATGAGTAAACACCCTTATGGATAGTATTTTTCTCCACATTACCTTGTTCCTTACATTTCCAATTTTTACCTGAATGTAAAACCTGTACAGCTCTTTGTAAATACTGCCAATATATTTCATTAAAAGGCTGTAATAGGGGGTGAGGGGGTAGTCAGTGGCACAGCGCCTGCCTGGCAAGCACAAAGCCCTGAGTTCGATTCCCGGTACAAAAAAGGTGGGTGAGGAAGAGGCTGTATTAATGTACCAGTACTCCCAACCGTGGACAGGCCTACCAGATTCACCAGAGTTGTTTTTTTTTTTTTTTTAATTCTGTCATCCCCAAATAAATTGCACGCTCCTTTAAAAGGCCAAATAAGATCAAAAAGGTCAAATAGGATCTTCTTCTTATACTTTGTAATTAAACACCTGTTGAATGACTAAGCTAAAGACACCTCCTCTAAGCATCTGCAAAAACTCAAAAAGCTTATGTCCCAGACATATTAAAAACTAGTATCATTTTTAAGGCTTATCTTTCCACCCATTCCACCTTCCAACACACACCCTTCGCAGACGAATGAGATATTATTAAGACATGTGAAAATGTAAAAATAAGCCTCGCAATGACTAAGGCTAAGAATTAGGGTGGAAAGGGCAAGATGTCACTGGAGTCAGTACCTAGTATACCTAAGGGACACACAGCTGGAAAGGGTGAAGGGCTCCACTTCAGGGCGCGGGCCCCTCTTGGACACACCCTAGAACCACCCAGTTCCTCCAAAACTGAGAGGAGGAGGCGGAGGCACCCCACCTACTTTCACATTATGTATTTAAATGAAAGCCACCTGGGCGGTGTGGGGGGCGCTCCGGCCCAGTCCAAGTCATTCGTCTAGAAGCCCCCGACTTCCCACGAAACTAGACGCTAAGAAAAAGCCCCCGTCCCAAAGAAGCCCCAGTGAAAGGGTTGCAGCTGCCGGCCTTCTCCCCGACCCCCGCGGTGCCCGAGACTTACCACGCTGGACGCACCCTTTTCTACCACAATGCAGCGTTAAACGACCCTCGTCTCACAGCCCCCAGCGTCCCCTCCGCCGGGTCTGCTGGGGCTCACCTGGGCCGCCTTCCACTTTGCTCCGTACCTCACCCAACGACAGAGCCGCAGTGAGCCGCCAGCTCCGGTTTGAAATCCTGTCTTAACCAATCACAGAGAGACTTATTCCTCCCACGTTCCTCTACGCTAGAACGCACGCGCCGAAGCAGTGGGGCGGAGAGGGATGGAATTGAGCATGTGCATTCTGTTAGATGCTGAAGGAGCCATTTTGACTAAGGTAAACAGTTCTTCCGTCGCTCTTTCCTGAAGTCGTTTTGGATGCCATGTTGACAAAGGGCAAATGCTGGTTATTCTTGAGTGCAACACTAAGGAGTCTTGCCTATATAATCTCCCCCAAGCTGGAAAATAGCACTCTTAGAGACTATTAACTGAAAAGTGTCAGGTCTCATTGTACAACAAGAATTCCAGAAGGATATATAACAAGAGCCATTTTCAACCGTATGCACTGAACTAAATTATCCCTTAATTCATTGACACATTTATGTAGTCTTTCATTTGATACACACTATGTGCCAACTTCATAGCAAGCATTCTGCTGGGAAACAGAAATAAAAATGATGTGATCTCTGCTTTCCAGTAGCTATGAATGAAGGAAACAGCTTAAGGAAACAAAGGAACAAAATGAAAGCATTGTAATTCAATTTAACAAATGTTATTTAGAACTTGGCATTGTGGCAGATAGCACAGGGGCTTTCATACTTTTTTAAAAATCTGAACCCATTGTGAGGAATTCAGTTTACATTCAACCGTGTATCAGAGAATTCTGTTCACTCTTGTTACATGTATCCTAAACATTTTTCTATTTTCTCTCTGTTGATGTCCTACCTCAATGACCTTACTACTCAATAATGAGTGACTACCTGCACTTTGGAAAAAGAAAACTGTGCTAACTAGAGCATACAAGAAGTAATATATGATCTTAATAGAAAGATTTTAATAGAAAGATTGGGAAGATATTGGTCAAAGGATATAAAATTTCAGCTGCAGCAGTTAAATTCAGGAGATTATAACATTATGACCATAAGAAAGCGTCATGAAGTGTTCTTACCACCAAAAATAAAGGGAGGGAATATGTTAAGTAGATTGATTCACTCATCCCATAGTGTGTGTGCGTGTGTGTGTGTGTGTAGCAAGATACATATACCATAAATATATACATTTTATTGTTGACTTTCTTAAGTCATAAATTTTTTTAACTAGAAAACTTGACTCTTTTTAACAGAGTGCTAGACCACTGTTTTTGTCTTTTTTTTTTTTATACAGGATCTTACTACGTAGCACAAGCTGACCTCAAAGTCACAGCAATCCTCTTTCCTCAACCTACTGAGTGCTGGGAATACAGGTGTGTGCCATCACACCCAGTTTTAGTTTGGAGCACTATTGTATAGTAAACATATCACTTAACCAGCTACATTACTTTATGTGTGTATGCATGCTAGAGATCGAGCCCAGGACTTCCCACACTACCATAAAACTGCACCCTCGCCCCTACTTTATCACTTTTAACTCTTATATTCTTCACTTCTTGCATTTATAAACTAGAAATACCATAAACTCACAGGTTTATTCTCAGGTCCATCAAGGTAGTGTGTAGTATTCTATCAAAGTTCATCCTTTGTTAATTGAAATGCAGATTGTTATTAGTATTATTAGGAAAGGAATAAAGAAAGAAAATATTAACTGTAAAAATATTGTTCCGTTTAAACTTCCCAACAACTCTTCAGGGTCAGGAGCATTTGTTGATTGTAGTATATTATGTTCTTTAGACACCCATAATACAATGAAATAAGCACTGTACTGGGACAGAGATCTGTGTAAAGTGCTTTAGGAGTACAGACAAGGAAGCAATCAATATTATCTGGAGAGTGGGAGTGTTAGAAAAGCCCTGAGACTGGTATCTGAGCTGGAACCTAAAGTGCGAAAAGAAATTTACTGGAGAGAAGGGAGTGGCAAATTCCTGGCAATGGAAAGATCATGTGACCACTGAGGAATGAGGCAAGTGTATGTTTAATGAATACACAAGTGCAAAGTTTATGAAGGTTCTGGGCTTTGAAGGAACATCTACTTCAATTTCAGTTGCTGTTGGGAATTTATGAATATGATACCTCTTGTGCAGCACTGGTCTGAGAAGGAGATCCTAGCAAAACAAACTGTAAGCAGGCTAGGAAGAGATTGGACTTTATCCTATAATAGACTCAATGACAAGATAGAAAGACTAGGGCTGACCTGACTGATTTAGAACATACTTTAAAATAGAAGTGAGAATTTAGCTCAGTCGTAAAGTGCTTGCCTAACATGCAACACACCTTGGGTTCAATCCCCACAAAGGGAAGGGGAAAGGAAGGGGACAATGGTATGGAGGATGATCAGGAGAGAGACTCTTAATTTAGGTCAGTGGCAGTAGAGATAAGGAGGGGGCAGATGGGATACATGGAAAAGATGGTCATGGGTGAACTACTTCATAAAGACCAGAATCTTTAAGGAGGTTCTCTCAAGGGCCCCTAGCTGCACTTCCTGACCCTTGTACTGTACCCACCCAGAGCTCCACCTTGCTGGTCAAACTCCCCCAAACACCTCACCTCATCAAATCTACTTAGCCTTCTGTGCAGTGTATATCTTTGCTGCTTTTCTTAAGGAGGAGCACTACAGCCCCTCCCTTTCATACTTTTCACCTCATTTTGTTGTTATTGTTGTTGTTGTTTTCTTTCTGATTCTTCTAGTTACTGTGTTGTTGCTGTTTGTTTGTTTTGTGGTACTGGGGATTGAACTAGTGCAGTAATCTACTACCAAGTTATCTCCTCATCCCTTAAAAAAAAAAATTGGGAGCTGGGAATATAGCTCAGCAGTACAAACACCTGCCTGGGAAGTGTAAGGTCCTGAGTTGGATTCCTGGGGCAAAAAAAAATTTTTTTAAAACAATGTCTCACTAAGTTTCCTAGGCAGATCTCAAATTTGCAATCTTCCTGCCTCAACGTCCCCAGTAGCTGGGATGCTGGATGTGAACCACCACACCATGCTCTATACTGTTCATGGACCACCACACCATGCTCTATACTGTTCATGGCTCTACCTTAATCTATTCCTCTTCCATAATGTATATCTATTTCCTAGGGCTGAGAGGAATAAATGAAAAATCCTTATAAAAACAATTAGCACTGTTCCTGGCACACAGAAAGTACTCAGCAAATATTCCACATTTTCCCCATTAGACTATAAACTTGGAGAACAAGAAATGTTCTTCCTTTCATTTACTGCCACATTTGCAGCTCCATTACGTAGCCGTAGTGCAGGTGGGATGCTAGCTATTATACCCCTTGATCAGCCTTTCCTACCTCTCCCTCCACCCAAGGCACACCTACCATTCACTCCCAGTCCTTCCTGAGGCACCAGGCCAGAGAGAAGAAAGCAAGGGGTGGGGAGGGGGGTAACTTCTTTTCTTTCCAAATTAGTTGCCTGGGAAGGGAGACCTTCAGAGGCTCCACCAGAACCGGGAAAAGCAAACAATCTTGTGCCAAAAAGCTTTGAGTTCGATTCCCGGCTCTGTCGCTTTCTATAGTGAGCTCTTTTGGCTTGGTTATTTAATCTCCTGCGTCTGGAGAGATCCAGTGGCGGGCGAAGGCGAAGCGCCAGGGAGGTGGCTATGAAAGGGCTTCTGCACGCTGAAACGCGCCATTGGAGACCGCTGGTGCCGAGACGTGGGAAGGCGCCCCCGCGCGACCCCAGCTCCAGCACAGCCGCCACCCGCGGGGCACTACTGGGCTTCGGGCCCACGGCTGGGAGAACTGGTCATCGGTCACCTCGGTCCCTAGGCTGTGGGGAGCACAGCCCAGTGCTTGTCTCTCCTTTCCTAGGCAGGGCTTTTGCCTTCCTTTCTTTTCGGGACCGGGGTGAGGAGTGTAGGGGTCTGGGAGGTCTCACTTCCCTGCTCCATTCCAGGGTTACTCTTCCCTCCCTCTAGTAAACCAAGCTGACTTCCGGCTCTTCCGCGTCCAGCGGTGCGCCGCTCCACCCCCAAGGTCATTACGCAGACCCGGCACAGCGCCGGGACCCATCTGTGCTCTGAGGGTCAAGGAGAACCCAGCACCGCCAGCTGGAAATCCAGAATGTACCTCAAGGGGCTGGGGATTTAGTTCAAGCGCAAGGTCGTGATTTCGATCCCTGGTACAAAAAAAACGGAATGTGCCTCAAAGCAGCGGCCTCTGGAACAAACCCAGGGAGGGAACTGGGAAGTGAAGTGGCCACTGTTACCAGAAGTGGGGAATCCATTCTAATGTGACTGAGGTGCCACGACCCTTGTTTAGAGTTTAAGAAGTAAGCCTGAAGCGATTTTGAGAGAGCAGTGTGGAAGACCTTAACACCAGCTCAAATAAATGAACTGTGATTCCTGAGGCACTGGTGAGCCATTGAAGATTTCATTCCTAATTCTCAACAATAAGCATAATGGTTAACTCCATGGACTGAAGTTACAGTAGTCCTGGTTCAAGGTCTGTTTCCACCACTTATCACCTGGACGATGAGCAACCTGACTTCTCTGTGCCTTCATTTTCCTATTAAATAACGATGATAGCAATAGGAAATGATAAAGGACTATTGGGAAGATTAAATAAAAGTGTTTGCAAAACTTAACACAGTGCCTAGAACACAGTAAGTGTTCCAAAAGTCTTATTTAGGCTGGGGATTTAGCTCAGTGGCTTAAGCGCCTGCCTGGCAAGGGCAAGGTCATGAGTTGGATCCCTGGTACTAAAGAAAAAAAAAAAAAAGGCCAAAACAAAACAAAAGTCTTATTTTGTATCTCCCTGTCTTCCTTTGTCTGATTAGACCTTAGAGACAGCACCATAGCTTCTCAAATGTCACCTCAGTTATCAACAGACAAAAAGGGACTGAAAGAAGAGCCAGGTGCCATGTCAAACACCTAAAATCCCAGCTACTTGAGAGGCTGAGAAAGGAAGATCCCAAATTCAAGGCAAGCCTGAGTAAATTAATGAAACTTTGTCTCAAAATTTAAAAATAATTAAAAATAAATAAAGATAAAAATAAAAATGGCTGGGGGTGCAGCGCAGTGTTGGTAGAACTCCCCTAGGTTCAAGCATCAGTACTAGGGGAGGGGAGAAGGAACTAAGAGAAGAAAATAAAGATAGCAAGGCCAGTAAGGCCATAGACTTAATGCAAATCTTGGGAGCACTGAGAATACATAAGGACCCACAGAATCAGGGAAGCCTTTCTAAAGGTGGAGGTCGGGGACAAATCAGAGAAGGAAAGATCACACCCAGCAGGGAGGTTTGTCTAAAAAGGGAATAATTATGAGAAGGCCTTTGACAACATGCAAGACCAAACCTGTCTGGCAACAGCTCCTGACTACAGGGAATGACCTACATGGCCAGTACCTCCTCCTCCCCTCCCCCACCCTGCTGAAAACTGATCCAACTCAGCCACTCTTTTTTTTGTGGGGGGATCGAACTCATGACCTCGTGCTTGTGCTGCTGAGCTAAATCCCTGGCAACTCAGCCACTCTTATCAAGAGTTCTCCTGGGAGGAGCCAGAGAGCCATAAAGAGAAATCAGTGCTATACAGACACACACACACACACACACACACACACACACACACACACGCATGCACCTTAGGGGCTGAGGCTCACTCCTGCTAGTAAACTGTCAGGATCCACAGACCTTTCCATCCCAACTTGAAAGTGCACCCAAAAGATAGATGCTCATGATGATGTGATACTGGGTCTCTAGCCTACTTTGAGAGATATAGATGACCACACACACACACACACACACACATACCCCATGGGTTCAAGAAGTTTTTTTTTTTAGTCAAACAAATAAAGAAGGACCAGGATCTGCAGTGCTTCCCTTCTTCCTCTTTTCCAGCCAGAGCACGGACTCCACCCACCTCCCTCCATTCTAGCTATGCCACCTGTGCCCTCTTTGGGCAAGCTCCACACATCTGCTTGTCCTCCCTAAGCAGCCCCAGCTGGCTCTGAGCTACAGATTCCTTTCCACAATCACTGTGCTACCCTGTCCCTCTGCCTTGGACTAGGTACTGCCAGACCTGTTCCTCTTACCCTCCTCCGTGTTTGACCTTCCATCATGCCTCTCTGAGGTTTGCCAAGTGAGTGCTATTAAGCAGAGAAGACCAGAAGGAGAAGCAACCAAAGGAACAGCGACATGCACATTAACAAGGCTTCTCTGGGCAGCAGAGGACAGTAGGACAGGCTTGCAGGCCACACACATACGTGCACAAGCACGGGCGCGCACACACACGCACACACATACACACACACACACAGTAGGCCTGTCTACACTGCAGAGAGTCTGTTTCCTCACTGCCCACCAAGCCTTTCCCATCTACATCCACACCCAGATGCTTCATCACAGCGCTCTAGCAGGGCTGACTTTTCCTGGAAAACACTCCACATTCTGGGGAACTTCCAGACAGGATTCTACATACAAGGTTCTTTCAAGTCTGGGGTCACTGCAGCTGCCCTATTGACAGCCCAATCCCTGCCCCTCCCTCCCACCTCCTCCTCCAGCTCCCAGTGCCTCCCTCTCACCACTGTGAAGCCTTCAAGGCTAGGAGGGAGGTCAGAATGGAGCCCATGCTAGCAAAATGAGAAAAGATTAGAGCAATACATTTGCTGTCAATGGCAATAAGGCTGTCTGAGCAGGGGAGGAGGAATATTTGATTTCAGGCTCTCCAGGGTTCCTGATGAAGGAGCTCTGGCAGCCTGCAGCCCCCGGCCTGACAGAGTGAGGAGGGATGGACCAATCCCCAGCCTACTGGGGACCCTGGTGTCCCAGTCCTTCCATCTTCATATGGACCCTGTCCTCCACAGTCACCTACAGGCTTCCCACTGCCCCCCTCCTCTCGCCCATCATTTCTCCCTTTCCACTGCCTAACTTGTTTCTTGCAGCAGTTTTCCTCCCCTGGGCAGGGTGATGGAGCAGAAAGAATACCGCTCTAGGGCCTGGAGAGGAGGCCTGAGTTCAAATCCCTATGGCAAGTCACCAAGCTTCTTTAAGCCACAGGGCAGTGTAGGTATAGAGAACATGGCATTTGACATCCTGAGACCTGGGGCCAGCTAAGCACTCATCGCTTCAGTCACTTAACCCATCTACTTCTATTTACTCATTTTTAAATAGGGATAAAGCAAATAAGATCTGTGTCCTAGGAAGGGAAGGAATATTGACAAACCAGTGATATGAAAGTTGTAAACAATTGTGAGGATTCAGGGTAAGTTCCCTGATGAAGTGTTGGGCTGGCTTCACAAGCCTCCAGAGGGTTCCCACCAGTCTTAGGATTCCTGGTTCTGGACCCTGTTCTCCTGTAGTGCAGTCGGGGGTAGGAGGGCTATAGTCTTTCTGGATATGGAGATGCTGCATTCTTCTCACACAGTCCTAATCTGTGAGAAGCAGCTGTCAACTCACCTCAGACCAATCCTGAAAGACTTAATGAGGGGGAAGTTTTAGAGGTAGCTAGTCACAGCAGTGTATGGTGGCACATGCCTGTAATCCCAGCACTCTGGAAGGTGGAGGCAGGAGGATCAGAAATTTGAGCAATATGGGCAATTTAACAATTTAGCAAGACCTGGTCTGGAACAAATAAAAGAGACAGTGGGGGCAGCGGAGACAGTGTGAAGGCCCTGGGTTCAATCCCCAGTCCAAACAAACAAACTGAAGTAGCTGGTCACTATGCCTTTCCTAATTGTCTGACTCCCATGTCCACATGTGGACAGCGCCCCTGGAGACACTGTGTAGTGTAACAGGCCTGCCTGGATGCAGTGAGGGACAAGGTGCTGGGAGGAGTGGGAGGAGGGGCTTGGGGATGGAATTAACATTTATCACAAGGCTATTGTGCCCCAGGCACCATGCAGTGTTTTTCATGACATCTGTCTCTACACAACCTGAAAGGTAGGTTAAAACTGACACAGAGGTCAACTAACCTGTCCATTGTTACCAGTTGGAAGGAACTGAAACAGTGATCCAATCCCATCATGCCACCCTGCGGCCACCAAACTGAAGGGTCAAGGCCTCTGTCCCACGCCTCTCTGAGCTGGAAAACTGGGCAGATTTTTTTTCCTTTCAGTGCTAAAGATTGAATGCAGGGCCTCATGCATGCTATGCAAGGGCTCTACATACCAACTGGACTCCCAGCCCCTGGGCAGATCTTCAGATCTTGCTAAACCATGATTTTCTCTGTTAAAGAGGATGGTTCTCATGAATTAACACAAAGAATGCTTTGGAAAATTAGGAATCTTCTCCTCCAAAATGCTTTCTCTACTGCCCTGACCTATAGCCACAATAAATACAGACATTCTAACTTCCTGTTCACTTTGTATGAATATGTCTTGATTCCTTATTAGAGTCCCCAACTGACTGTCTGAGGGTGTAGACTATGTCCCCTGTGTAATGCTGGGATTAACATAGGGCCTGCCACATACTGGATGCTAGTAGTGATGATCGTGGTGATGGTCCCCATGGGCATCATATTTAAACTTAAAGTAGTGGCAGTGACTATGACAACAGTATGGTGGCTGTGACGGCAGTGATGGTCATGAGTTTGAGAGTATGGTTGTGTTGATGGTGACAGTAATATTAATGAGGCAAGTTTGAGGTTGGTGGTGGTGTGGATGGCGGATGTATTAATTACCTATTGCTGTATAGTAAATCATCCCCAAAATCTAGTGGCTCAAAACAACACATTATTTTTTTTTTCTTGGTACCAGGGATCGAATTCATATGCTTGCAAGGCAGGCATTTATGCTGCTGAGCTGAATCCCACACCCAAAACAACACATTAACATCTCATAGTTTCTATGGTTCATATATCTGGATGTGACTTATCTAGTTGCCTCTGTTTCAAGGTCTCTCACAAGGCTGCTACCAAGGTGACCACAAGGACTACAGTGTCACCTGGTGTCTCAACCAAAGGGCTGTTTCCATGCTCACACCAATAACTGCTGGCAAGATTCAGCGCCTCTTAAGTTCTTGGACCTTACTGGATGTTGCCTGAGGTCTCTCCCCATTCCTTAACACATGGAATTCTCCATGGGAGCTGATAACATGGCAATTGCCTGTCTTCTGTGAGAGTTACAGAGCATCCAAAAAGGAAGCCATGGTCTTTGTGTAGCCTAATCTTGAAGTAACATCCCATCACCTCTGTTGGAGTCTATTAACAAGAAACAGTCCATTAAATACAACTCGTGGTGGAAGGAGTAGAATTACCCAATTGCATACATACTAGAAGGCTGTGCCACGGGAGCCATCTCAGAGACTCCCTGCCACAATGTGATGGTAGTGACAAAGACAGTGGAGGAGGAAAGTTGATGGTAGTGGTTGGATCAGGAATGCTAAGGTATTTGAGAATAAAAGTACTGGACTTTCTCCAAACAGGACCTTAGCAGAGAAATCCAGGATCTGGGGCCAGATGCCCAAACCCATTGTCCTCTACCATGCTCCAGGTCTAGGTCCGTATCTGTTCCCCTAGAAATTTCCTTGTCCATTAACTTTCCTTGCTAGTCACCCCCACCCTAGGCTGCTGCTCTCATTTGGGCAATTAAAGAGCTAAGTAATCGCCAAATGGAGAGCAATTACTGCCAGCAGTCAAAGGGAGGAGGGAGAGACAGTGGGTCAGAGGCCCAGGGCAGACAGCAAGAGTTCAGGAACTGGGCTCCATCTCACCCTACACTTAGATAAAGTGACCTACCAGTACTACACTGAATTCTTGTTTTCTGTATGAGCTACCACGCCCCTGTAAACACATCCACCCCACCGTTGCTTTATCTTTTTTTGCTCAGTTCTTTAGGCCAGAGCTTCCCTGAGCCCGTGGGAGCCACTCTTCTCTGGAAACCCTGCCTGTTCTCCTGCCTGTAATCTCTCCCTTCTTCTGATTACCTCCTGCCACTTGAAAAACCCCTAATAGCAACCTTGTTCTTGATAAGCACTGGAAGGGCTCATCTCTCCTGAAGTTCCATTTTCTAAGTATAACTACCAAGCCCTGACTACCACCCTAGTGTCATTTTTAAGCCTGGCAAGATAAACAAAAGCCTAATTATGTAGAAAAGGTGTTTCAGGCAGCCAGGTGATACTGCCTGTCATGGGGATGAACCTCATGCCTTAGGATCACCAACATGAATGATAAGAATAAAAGATAAGGGCTGGGGATTTAGCTCAGTGGTTTAAGTGCCTGCCTGGCAAGCGCAAGGTCATGAGTTCGATCACCAGTAACAACAACAACAACAAAAAAAGATAAAAGACTAGGAGTCAGGATACTGGGACTTGAATCCCAACTCTGCTACTCACGAATTATGTCATTTCTCCTCTCCAGCCTCAGCATGCTCACCTGTTAAATAGTGAAGGTGGAGAAGTAAATCAATGACCTCTAAAGACCCAGCAAGTTCAAAATTTCTATGATTCTCCCTCATGAAAAGAGCACAGATTGACCAGAAGGCAATGGCTATGCTAGAAGGCCCAGGACCATGTGGCTGAGAAAGTAGCTTTTGTTTGCAAAGAAAAAAATCAAACTTTGGCACAGTGGGGAACCCAGGGGCACCCTCACCTTCCTTTCTAGTATCTGCCCAGGTTCTGGGTACATGATTTTTGAATCCCCAGCTTCTCCTCTGCTTCCTCCAACAGCATGTCCAGCCAGTTGCCATGTACCACTTCCCCCTGAGATATCATTCACCCTTTTATTTTCCCTCCTGGCTCCTGACAAACTCACCTGTCCATACCTCATTCAGACCCTCTCCATGTCTCTCCTGGGTCTGCATAACCCACCCCTCATTTTTCTGACCTCCTTTCCACTGATTTTTCCCTCTCTTTCCTAGTAGGTCTCCCATCTCTTTGACCAGTCTTTGTTTGTTTGTTTGGGGTTTTTTTGGGGAGGGGTACTGGGAATCAAACTCAGGACCTGACACTTGTCAAGCAGGTGCTGTGCCACTGAGTTAAATCCCTGGCCCCCTCAGCTCCTTTTGTATTTCAGTCTCCTCATCTGCTTCCCCTTGATTTGTTCACCCCTTAAAAATTTGAGTGAACCCCTTACATTTTTTTCTTAGCCATTTCATAATGATAACAATAACAACATCAAAAACAACTAGGATTTATTGGTGCTTACAAACCACAAAGGGCTTCACATGTATTTTCACTTGATTCTATAAGGCACCTATTAGCCTCCAGCTAATAGAAGTCAATTTTTCCTTCATAGAATTTCTAGAAACTGTCCTCTCCCTTTTTATTTCCATTGCCACTGCCCTAATTTAAGCCCTTAATACCTCATCTTAGAACCACGCTTCGGAGCCCTAGCAGACAATACTGTAGGTCTTAACAGTTGAAGAGAAGGAAAGGCTGTAGTTCCAGTTAACCAATTGACCAAGGGCTTGTGGCTTAACTGGACTGGTCCAGGACCCACTCAGAACAGTGGTTACACAGTGGGCTGTGCTGTAAAGATAAGGCACTCAGAACTAGAATTATCTGGGGAAAAAGATTAGGGTCACACACAAAAAATCAGAATCTATGATTGGTCCAAGCAGAAAGAGGACAACTCCTGATGAAATAGGTGAAAGACTGCATAATGAGCTCCAGGAGAATCTGCTTAGAAGCACTGCTCCACCCCCGGGATTTGTGTGCCCGTCCAAAACTATCTCTTCTCCACCCAATCTGCAGCCTCGGGTGGGAGAAGGTAAGCCTCCACTCTCAAGTTTAAGTCAGGAAAATCCTATCCCTGGGGAGCAATAATAATAATAATAATAATGAAGAAAGCAATATTAGAAATATTGAACAAAGAAATTTATATTCATAACATTGTTTTTGTAATAGGAAAGGTTTTTTTGCAATCAATATTGTGGGGTTTTTATCTTTTAATGATGCTTCGAGCTTTTCAGAAAAACTGATAAATTTATGAAGAGCTTGATCTCATTGCAATCAATGTTTAAATATTTGGAGAAATATCATTGGTTAAATCCAGAAGTTTTTGATTTTTTGGTTATACAGTAGTATGAGGTTAAGGGAATGTTAATAATTGAATAAAGATTAATAAATTGGACATCAAAGTACAAAACTAATGAATCTTTTTTCCATGCCCAAAGTACATAGAATCTTTAAATAATTTATCATACCTAAACTTCCTACCTCTGATTTCCTCTCTTCCACTGATTCCTGTTCTATTGCTGGAACTTCTTTATATATAAAACAAGCTGACGTTATTGCCTGAGGACTCAGTGAGATCATTCCTTCAATATCCCTTGGCACGATGCATGGCATCTAAGTGCTCAGTAAATACTGGCTGTCTTTATCTTTCGTCAGTTATCCTCCACCTGCTCAAAACCCGCCAGTTGCTAACCAAGGACAAACCCAGCTCTTCTGCATGATGCTGGAAATGTATTATGCTCTCACTTCTGCCTGCTGCCCAGCCTTCATCCTCTCTTCCAGACAAATGAAGTTACTGTCCATCCCGATCCCGGTTATCATTATCATTTTTTACCAACAGCCACTCCTCCTGAAATACCTTGCCTTCCTCCCAAGCCGTTATTGCCCATGAAAACCTCCTACCTATTCTTCAAAGCCCATCCCAAATGCTACATCCTCCAAAGTGCTTTCCTGGTCATCAACTAACAGCTTCCTTCGATCACTTTGCTAGCACCTCTTTCTTGGCAAGTATCACATTCTTGTATCAGATTCAATTAAGCATCTCTACTGAACTGTAAGCTCCTTGAAGGCATGATCTGGTGTAGATGGATCTTGGGAAACATGAGGCTGCCCTGCCCACGACCTGGCATGTAGTAAGTGCTCAGCTAATAGATGTTGGATGCCTCTAGCTCTCATCATTGCAATAGACGTGCTGGAGACTGTAAGGTCCCCAGAAAACGCTTACTGATCTATCCAGACCATGGGGACACAGGAATTGGAGGAAACTAGCAGCCAGAACGTGCCAGGGCCCATGGGGCAGGGGCAGGAAGACGCAGAGCTGGATTCCATGAGCATGTGTGGCTGTATCTGCTCGGTTCCTCAGTAGTCCCCCAGACATTGAGTCCCTCAGTCAGTCAACACTTTTTTAGGCTATTCCGTGTCAGGTGCTATGTAAGAGGCAGACACCAGGCTGGTGTCAGCCCCCCAAGAGACATGCCCATGTGCCCGGAGCGCCTGTGTGTGCACATGCGTGCACCCACGCGCGCGCCCCACACGGCTGAGTCCCAGCTCCAGCCAGCCGGCCGTCTGTGCGCCCAGGCTGAGAGGCAGCCTTTTACCCGGTTTCCAAACAGCTCCCCTCTCCGCGCCAGCGCCGCTGCCTCTCCCGTCTGTGCCCCTCGCCTCCTCCTCCCTCTGTTGGGGCTGCCGCTGATGATGAAATTTGGCTTGCAACACCTCTCCCTCCCCTTCCTGCGGGCCTGGGAGAGGATTAAGCCGCTGGAGTCTGAAATCGGAAAGATCCCAGCTTCTGCTCCCCGACACCTCCCCGCGCCCCCTCCTCATCCCCGCCCATGCAAAACCAGAAAATTAATCTCCCCTTCTGCCTGTGATATGGCGGGCTGCATTACAAGCTGGGCGTCGAGATAAAGCGGAGAGCCGAGGGACTGCGGCCCAGCGCCGGGCCCCGGGTGGGGCCGGCCAGGGAGATAAGGGCCTCCCAGCCCCATGAATTATTCACCGGCACTGCCTCCCCCAGCTCCGAGGCCGCCCTGGGCGCAGAGATTGCGCCTTCCACGGGCCGACGGCCGGGCGGGAGGGGACGCGTGGGGAAGGGCGGCGGGCTGTAGAGTCCTCCGGGGGCGCAGGAGGACAGGGATGAGGTGGGGGATGGCGCAGAGACACAAGCGCCCCGCGGGGCCAACTGAGGCCAGGGAAGGGAGATGTGGCCAGGCCTGAGCGACCCCGGATCTAGCCGGCGCGCCCGGGGGCGCCGCATCTCTGCAGCTCATTAACCACTGTTGAGCAGCTGTGTTTGCCAGGCTCAGTCGGGCATCCCAGAGCCAAAGACCCGGTTCCTGCCTGAGGATACGCTGGGTACGCTGCACCTCCTGCTTGTTGGGTAGCCCACGTGCCTGCCTTCTCTTCAGCCCTTCCTCCCCGCCTGCCCTCCTGGGCCACAAGACAGCCCCTACTCACTTGGTGGTGGTGGCAGTGGTGACGGTGGTGTGTGTGTTTGGAAGAGCAGGACAGAGGACAGACCTGTTCCCAGGGCAGTCAGAGCTCCCCGAAAAGAGAAATCTGAGCAGGGGATCAGGGCTAAGTACATATGCTGAGTAAGGGAGCACAGGGTTAATGCTAGGATAGGGAGTTAACCTAGGAATCTTCCTGGAGGAGGAAGATCACCTCCCACACAACACACATGCACACGCACGTGCACGCACACACATGTGCACCCACATGCATGCAAGTTCTGAGTCCCTTGTTTCTCTACTACTCTCATTCACTTTCTGGAAGTCCTGGGCTTTCAAGCTGGGAGGGACTGTAGCAGTGTCTTCCCTAAATCAGGGTCTCTTCCTTCTTCCCTAAGCACACTTCTCTCTCTCCAGCTCAATCTCTGCCTCTTGCTACTCCTCCCTTCCCTGTGGTGTTGTGTGGAGCATCCATCTGCCCTTTTCATCTTTACCTTGCCCTGGTTTCTCCATCTTCCTCTTGCTCTCTGCCATAAGTCACTCCCGCCTGAAACTGTCTCTTCAGAAAAGGATATATTGACAGACAAATTCACATGTGTGAAAGAAGAAAGGTGCCATCTTCCAGCCCCCCAGAGAGGTAGAAGAGAAAAGAAGGATCCAGTGTGGTCCTGGATGTACAGACAGGGTAGCAAGCAACATGGTGAGTCCTGCAGAGATGCACTGGCATAAGAAAGAGACCCCAGGGTGCACAGAGAGCCGAGAAGGAGAGGGGCCGGGGAAGGATGAAGACTGGAGGAAGCTCTTTTGGAATTGCAGAGGCAGACACCAGGGCTGGCAGGCAACCTTGAACCCACCAACTCCCGTAGCAGATGCAGAGCCCCAAGTCTGTGAACCAGCGAAGGAGGCACATGTACTGAGAGCCAAATTCCAGTTGGTGAGGGAAGGGTGTTGGTGGCGAGAGGAGAAGGGTGGGATGGATAGAGAGCTAAGGGAAGCTGGCATGGGAGGGGGAAGTGGGCAGGAGGCAGGGGAAACCCTTGAGGGATGAAGAAGACAGTGGCTTGAATGAGTAGGAGAGAGAAGCTTAGAGGGAGGCATAGGGAAGAAGGAAGCAAGTTCAGCACAGGGTAGGAGAGAGCCAGGGTAGCAGAGGTGTGAAGAGGAGAGGGAGGCATAGGGCTGGGGAAGAAAGACAGCAGAGGGAGAAAGTAAGGGTCATGGGCGGGGCAGCATGAAGTGGGAATGGGTGGAGGAGGGGTTGATGGGTCCCAGCTCCTTCTCCTTCTCAACTGCCTGCTAATTAACTCCTTAATTGTCCCTGCATTTGCTGAGCTAGCAAATGAAGTAGATGCTGACAGATTGGGGTGCATGTGATTTCACACACAGGGGTAGCGGGAAGAGCTGCCTAGAAATCCCAGGGGGCCTTGTCCCCCCTTTGCCCTCCCCTCATCTCCATCCATCTGGGAGAGGCTGGAGGGTGCTTCTGCACCTAGAGCAGATGGGACCATCTGCATGGAAAGCGTCCGTGGGGAATCTGCTCCCCTCAGCCTTACAGGGCTGATCATCATGCCTGCCACTGTTGATGGAGCACCTACTGTTCATCAGGCACAGTATTTTATCAGTCTGAGCATTGGCTGGATTTTTTTGGTTTGTGGAAAATAGAGAAACTAGGCTGCTCCTTGCCTAGGATTCTACTGCCCTGGTTTGACAGTGCTGGGACTTGAACCCAGGTCAGCATGATGCCAAAGCCCTGGATGGGTCAAAGTCAGATGCCTCTCTCCAGTGAAGAAAAAACATCTCCAACCCTTGTTCCTTCTCAGCCACTAGGGAGAAAAGGACCTGGGGCCTAGGAAATGCCAGAGACAGAGATGACAGCAGTGTAGAAAAGAAGCTCAGAGGATACTAGAGGATCCAGGATCTGTCTGGACCTGGACAAAAAGTAAGTAGACCCAGAGAAGCAGAAAGTAGAGTGGAAGACTAATCATAGAGCCAGATTCCATAACTGTCATCTCACGAAGCGTGGCAAAGCCAACTTCCTCTTTCCCTCATCCACGCCCCCCGCAAAGCCCTGTCAGAATAACTGCCCCTCCTCTACTCTCTGCTGCTCATCTTCTGTTGCACTCTGGACCTTTGCATTTGCCATTTGTCAATGTGTTCATCTCTCCTTTGATACTGGGAGATTCAGGGGGAGAGGGCAGGAACTATCCCCCCTCCCACCTTGCCCACAGGGCCCATCCTGGGATTTTATACAGGAAAAAACTCAATGGAGATTTGTTGCAAAGTACAGGGCGGGATGATGAAGGGACTCTCTCATCTCAAACAAAGAGGAAATGACAGCATGAGGAATTTTGACTGGATATAAGATAGAACTTCCTAAGGCTGGGGCCTGTAATACCATGAAGTCTTGATTCAGATACATATAGATTCCGAAGAGGGTAACTTCAAGATTGACTGCATATTAGAGATTTTTTTAATAAGTTGGGACCCATCCTCAGAGATTTTGCTCTAAGGTGAGAATTACACCAGCATCTTGAAAATCTCCCTTAGATGACCCAATTGTGCAGTGTGGGTTCAGTACCACTATCTCAGAGTTGCTCCTGGCACAGTGGCACTGGTGGTTTTACCACTGGCTCCAAATCTAATGCTAACAATAATCATCACTTGGTTATTGAGGCTATACTAAGTACAAGCTAGTGTACTAAGATTTTCTATTCATTAGCTTTGTGTGATGCTTGAAAAGCCCTGCGAAGTAAATATTTTCTTCATTTTATCGATGAGGAAACTGAGGCTCAGAAAGGTCAAGGGACTTGAGTGGCAGCACGAGGTCTGGGAGCTGAGACCGCCTGAGTCATACCTTTTTTATCTTTCCCCAGATTCCTCCTGAGGCTGCTCGTCGGCCTCAATCAGTCCTTGCCTGCCTCCACCTCACCTCATCACCTTCCCTCCACCCCCGCTGCTCTTGCAGTAACATCCCGGGTGATTGAAGCAATTTGCAGCCATTAGAAGAGACTCCATGCGTCACTCAACCTGTGAGGGTAAGGTGGGAGAATTACAGATGCTCCAAGATGGTTCTCCCCTCCCACCGAGGACATTTGGGATTCAGGAATCAGACTGGAACCAATGCTTCCTCAGGTCCCTGTTTGGAATCCTCCCGCTCAGGCCGGTTCCCACTCCCAAGTGCCCCTTTGAGGGGAGTCTAAGTAACTGGGAGAGTGCTGCCACCCAGTGGCTGCCCGTGGACACAGCAGCCCTCCAGCACCACTTGGTGCTGCTGGACAGCTCTCCAAACCGAGACCAGAATGGAAAATCCTTCCTTTTGCCTGATCCACACCAGGACCCTAGTAAATGGATCCTGACTTCCCTCTTCCACAATCTAAAAACCACACACTGGGGATCTCCAGGTTCTTTCCCATGTGCCTCCTACCCCCCAGCCCCTCATAACTTCTCACCCAACTTCTTCCACTGTGCTGTTCCCTCCTCCTGACAGATTCTTTTCTCCAGTTTAAAACTCAGCGCCACGTCCTGGAGACTCGCCTCCTACCTTCCTTCTCCCAGAGCTGTACGGGCCTGTAAGTGGAGCAAAGGAGCCGCTGGAGATCAAATTCTGATCCCCGCACCCCATCCTCCTCATCTGACACCATCAGACCTTAACAACCTTAGTGCTAAGAGCCCCTAATGAGCACCAGCAAATTAACAACTTTCCCTTGATTGCTCCTTTTCTATTAATTGGATAGGGAGGGCCCCCCAAAGCCTCTCTGAAAGCAGGAGGGAAGGAGAGAAGAGAGCCACAGGAGCAGCCAGAGGCCTGGGTTCAGTGTTCCTGCTTCTTCCCTTTCTAACCCTCCTGGTCCTGCTCCTCCTCCCTTGTGCCCCCATTTCCCTTCCCCTTTCCTTACTTTTGTCCAAATTTCCTTGACCTGTGGCTATTTCTCCTTGCTTCTTTTCACTCCTCCTTAGAGATTTGGGAGTGAGGGGTGGGAAACATGCCCCTGAGTCAAGCCCAGTGCTGTAGGGATGGTGTCTGGGTGTGCTCGTTTTCATAGCTGAATGTCTGTCTGTGTCACTCATAGGTAGGAGCAGGGATAAGGACAGGTGAGCGCTTGCCTGGCCGGTCAGGTGTCTGGGATATGTGAGCATCTATCTGAGCATCTGTGAGGGGTGTGTGTGTGTGTGTGTGTGTGTGTGTGTGTGTCTGTGGCATGGTGTGACTCTGTGCGTGTCTGTCTCCACACAGGCAAGTGCTTAAATCAGTCAAGTGTGACTCGGAGTGTGTGTGTACACACGTGTCCGTGTGCCACTAGAGGAAGCAGCAGCAAGCGGCAGGAGAATCGATTTGAAGGAGACAGAGCTGGGAGGGGGACTCTGGGGGCAGACACCCTCCTTCCTGCGCGCACACCCGCAGGCACACACACACACACACACACACACACCAGTCTCCCACCACAGGGCCTGGCAGGCAGGGAGATAACTCCGGACCGGAGGGCGGCAGCGCAGCAGGCGCGGCCGGGTGGAGGGGGCGAGCCCAGGCGGGGAGCCCTGGGTTCCGCTCCCGGGCTGGGGCCGCGCTGCACCGGCCCAGAGACAGCCTCGCAGACACTCGTAGGCGCGCACGCGCACCCTCTCCTCCTCCTCCCCTCCCGCCGCCGCGCGGCCGGACGATGGATCCCTGCAGATCCCGGGGCTGAGAGCGCAGCGCACCGCGCCGAGCCGGGCGGAGGAGCCGGGCGAGCGAGCAGGCGAGCGCGGGCCGGCGGACGGGCAGACGCGGCCGAGCCGAGCCCTGGGCGGCCGCTCCCTGCAGGGCTCTGCGCGGCGTGCGGTGCCGCGGCGGCCGGCGGCTCCGCTCCGGGCCATGAGCCCCTTCGCCGCTCGGCGCTGAACCCACGAACGGCCCCGCGCCCAGGACCTGCTGCCGGCCACGGGCTTCCCGAAGCCCCTCAGGTGGGTTTCTGACTCCTCGGCTTTGGTCGGGGCTCCCCGGCGCCCCACAGCCGGCGGTCCTCTCCCTCTGTCTTTCCCCAGCGCCGGTGTAGCTCGCTGGCTGGGGAGGGGGCGGGGGCCGAGCTGGGGCTCTGACTGCGACGAGAAGCTGGACTGGGGGGTGCGTTCGGGGCGGGGACAACTGGCTGTCATAGAGAACCGCGCCCCCCCTACATCCACCTGGGTAGCCTGCCACCCCGCCCCCACCCCAAACACACACACACACACACACACACACACACACACAGCCTGCGCCTGTGTGAGCGCTGGAGGCTCAGGAAGGTGAGGGCTCAGGCCGGGCCCCTCCCCAGAGGTACCCACCTCCCTGGGGATTTTTCTGGCCCTGCTTAGCTCCTGGGATACGAGCCCAATCCTGGGGATACCCTTGACCAGGAGAGGAGCTCCTGGTACCAGATTCAGCCAATCTAGGGGAGTTTTGTTTCCAGGATGGGGTAGACATTCCTGTCCCAGAGTGACCCCACAGCTGGAGGGAACTCCAATGCCTGCCTGAGAATAGGGACTTTCCTCTTTCCCTTGAGCAACTGTATCTGGGGTCTCCCTTGGCCTGGGAAGCTTCCCTGGGAGAGCATTCCTTTGGCCTGAGCTAACCCTTAGGGCTCTGTATCTGGAGGAACCCTATGCTGGGGTGTGTTCTTGGGCCAGCCACCCAGAGGCTTACACACAGGGAAGGCCTTTGCCACCAGACCAGTAACCTCTGGAGATGAAGATTTGGGATGGACACAGTCGGAAAAGCCCCATATGTACTCTCATCCCAGGACAATGACAGATTCTCCTTTCTTCTCCCTCCCTCTAGGATCCCCCTGGCAAGGATGGAACTGAAGGCTGAGGAGGAGGAGGTGGGTGGCGTCCAGCCAGTCAGCATCCAGGCCTTCGCCAGCAGCTCCACGCTGCACGGCCTGGCTCACATCTTCTCCTACGAGCGGCTGTCTCTGAAGCGGGCACTGTGGGCCCTGTGCTTCCTGGGCTCACTGGCTGTGCTGCTGTGTGTGTGCACCGAGCGTGTGCAGTACTACTTCCACTACCACCACGTCACCAAGCTCGACGAGGTGGCTGCCTCCCAGCTCACCTTCCCTGCCGTCACGCTGTGCAACCTCAACGAATTCCGCTTTAGCCAAGTCTCTAAGAATGATCTGTACCATGCTGGAGAGCTACTGGCCCTGCTCAACAACAGGTGGGCAGCTCCCACCCACCCCTCAGTCCTGCTCCTAAAGTTGCAGGAGTGCCAGTCAGGGTGCCTGCCTTCCTAAACCACCACAGAGCTGTCAACTCTGCCCTCTAGTAACCCCCAATTATGCCACTCACAGTAGAGGAACTAGGGTACTAGGGTACTGAGAACCCAGTGAAGGGAATCCAATCTCTGATCCCAGCATGGTCCAAAACAACTTTCTACCTCTACCTTGCCTGAGCTGTGAGACATTGGCACACTTTCTGGAGTAAGCTTTGCCCTCCTTCTGTTCACTATGTCCTTGGAAGATGGGGACAGACCACCTTTAAAAGGTAGAGACTGTTATAAAAAGCCACAGCCTCTGCCTTATATGTGCTTTCCTCTCACTGCTCTACTGAGATCCCCAGTCCCTGGGAGCCACTACAGATCCTTGTATCTGCCCAGATGCCATGAGGCAGGTCCTTTGGACCAGCCTGGCTCTCCTCCCTTGCCTACCTGTACCCAGGCCTGAACCCCAGGGCCGGATGCTGCCCTCTGCTGAGTAGGTTATGAAGCACTAGTGGTCATGCTGATCCACATGCCACTTGCCCTGGGCTCCAGGTATGAGATACCAGATACACAGATGGCTGATGAAAAGCAACTGGAGATATTGCAGGACAAGGCCAACTTCCGAAGCTTCAAGCCCAAGCCCTTCAACATGCGTGAATTCTATGACCGTGCAGGACACGACATTCGAGACATGCTACTCTCTTGCCACTTCCGGGGAGAGGTCTGCAGTGCTGAAGACTTCAAGGTGGTGAGTGAGTCTTGTAATGTGAGGTGTGTGTCAGGTTGGCCCCAGAGGAGGAGACAGGGAGCAAGCCAGGCCTCTCAGGGTGCTTGTCTGTATGGGAGAGGGAGTTGTGTGTCTTGGGATCTGCTTCTGGTTAGATGGTACTTCGCTCAGTACAGGGGCACATTGTACTGCATGAGGGCCTGAGCCTTAGCTTTGCATCCATGATGGTACAAGAGAGCATACAGTGCCCACCACATACACAACACACACACACAGTTATGCATACACAGGAGTGGCTTGGCATGGCCTCAAAGCCTAACTTTACTTTCTGGGCCACAGATATCAGAGTTGGGAATGGCGGAGGGTGAGCTAAAACTTTATTACTTAAAATGGGGTCTGGGGGTTGTCACCTAGGAGCTTGAAAGAAATGTAGGATTTTCTGTTCAATTTCCCAGATCTACTGAATCCAAATCTGCATCTAGTAAGATACCCAGGTGATGTGAGTGCACTTTAAAGTTTGAGAAGCCAAAAAAAAAAAAAAAAAAAAGTTTGAGAAGCCACATGAAGCAGCATGGGCAGAGAGGGAAGCTTCCCCCTAAACAGCTAGACAGTCCGTGCCATGCACGTCACCCTCACCCCACACATACACATATATATGGGTGCATGCGTGCAGCCATACTGTCTTGTTGGGTTCCTCCCTTGCCAGGAAGAACTACAGAGTCAAAGACAGAGGTGACCAGATGTAGCATGGCTGAACTGAGGCTCTTTTTGTGTCTGAAAATGGAGATGCTCAACAAACACATCACATCTTGGATGTGGTGGCTTCAGGCCAGTACCTCAGAGGCCAGGGAACTCACTTTGGGATTTGATATCCTAAGTGGTCCTGGGCAAGTCCCACAGACTCTTCAGGGTTAAGAACTACACAGAGAAGCTGGGCACAGTGGTACACACCTATAGTCCCAGCTGTTCAGGAGGCTGAGGCAGAAGGATCACTTGTGCCTAGGGGGTGAGATCAGCCTGGGCAATGTAGCAAGACTCCATCTCAACAAATACAACACCACAGAGGCTAGAAAGACACCAAAGAACCTGGAGCCATGTGTGAATAACCAGAACCCCAAGTGGGAGGATATATTTCTAACTCCTTTTTTTTTTTCTTTTGAGATAGGGTCTCCCTACGCAGTTCAGGCTGGCCTTGAGCTCACTTTGCAACTCAGGCTGGTCTCAAACTTGCAGCCATCCTCCTGTCTCAGCCTCCCAAGTGCTAGGATTACAGGCATACACCAACACATCCACCTTGTTTCTAACTCTTTAGGATGGTTGCTAGGCTTTATCAGTCCCTTTGATAAATAATCATATTATCTCTATTTTGCAAGTGCACAGACTGAGACACAAAAAGGTAGAGTGGTTTGCTTAAGCTCACTAGCTGGTTAACGGCAGGTTCAGGATTAGAACTCATGTCTCATTAAGTCCCATTGCAGTGTGTTCTTTTCATTAGTACTTCTGACCGCAGAAGTACTATGTCCCTCAATTCTTTCAAATCCCAGTCTCCCCGGGACCCTCTGCTCTCGTGTCAATTCTTAAATCTCCACGCTTAAATCCTCCTCCCTTTTCTTCCTGCCCATTTTTGCCCCCGCTTACTTGCTTTTTTTCAGTGTTAGTGGATCAAGAGCTGCATTTTTCTGTGTGTGTACAGAGGTTAGAGCAGTGGTCAGGCTTAATGTTCCTGCTGAGGTTACACAGGACTTTCCAGTCTCTTAAATCCTGTTCTGCAGACTAGTTCCATAGGCTGTTGTCAATCCTGCTGGACAAAGGTTACGTGACTATACTCCTTTCTGAGCCAAGTTGATGGGAGCTTAGTCTGGGTGCAAGAACCATTTCCTTCTCTCTTTTCCTTCTTCACAATAGGAGAGTCCTAGATTCCCAAGTGCTTGAGACCAGAGGATTCCCGGGCTCACAAAGTATGTTTCCAAGAGAAGCAGAACTGTAGGCAAAGAGTTGAAAACCAAAGCCAGAGCCCTCCCCTTCTCAACACAGGCAACACACAAGCAGAAGGGACTCCAGGAAGGAGAGAGAAAACCTATTCGCTTGATGGTTTTCAGGGTTGGATGTAGGAGGGAAGAACTTGGCTAAACCTGGGAAGGTGATAAAGTATAAAGCTGGGACAAAGTGAGTCCACAGAATGTGTTAATTGAGGAGCCATTTGTCCTTCATATCCAGATAGATTCTAAGAGGTGGTGCTAAGACACATTTGCCTCACAGTAATGGAGACATTGAAATATGATTTCACTGTTTTGTCCAGTTCTAAACTGTCAGGTGGCAATATGACGGTGTCACAGAGTTCTGGAGCAATCTAAGTTCTTTCTCTTGCCAGGGAGTTGGGGGAGACACAAGGCTAGCAACCTTCTTGATTCTGAGTTGTCATGGGGACCAAGTTTTTCTATTCCCCAGCCTGTATTAAAGACCTGACTTTGAATCTGGCTGGACCCAAGCCAGTTCATCCATGACCCTGTACCTTCTCATTGCCACCACTTTCCATGTGAAGACCTCTGCCACTTCTGCCCGTCGAGATGCTCCCACACACGTGAGAGTCTGGTTGGGTGTTCTTATCTGACATCTCCCTGGTGAACAAGGGCCTGGGGTCCTTAGGGGCTCTCATGCTCCTCCTTGTGCTCCACCGTCTCATCTTTTCTTGATCTGATTAACTCTATCTCCTCATCCTTGCCATTCTCAGGTAGGCCCAGAGGTGTGTTGGGGATGTGGATGTGGATCTAGCCTCTGGACAAGTGTGTCACAAAGCATCTGTCCACAGGGTCAGAGATTAGAAGAGAGCACCCTGGCATCTTCTGTAGCCTCAAGAGCAGGTTTTTCTTTGTTTTGTATTTTGTTTTGTTTTCTTGTTTTTTGGAGTTTTGGTTTTTTTTTTTTTTTTGTACTTGGAATTGAACTCAGGACCTTTAATTTCCCAGGCAGGTGCTTATACCACTGAGCTATATCCCCAGCCCAAGAGCAGACTGTAATTGGGAGCACAAGCATTCATGAGCACATGTGGAGTTTCCTGTGTATTTTCTCAGGGCAACTCATCCAAATAATAGGAATCTCGTCCCAAGTCAGGTGTAGTGGTGAACACCTATAATCCTGGAACTCTGGGAGGCTGAAGTAGGAAAATGGCAGGTTTGGGCCTAGCTTGGGCAACTTCATGACTTAGCAAGACCATGTCTCAAAATTTTAAAACATACTAAGACTGGAATTGTAGCTCAGTGAGAATTTGGGTTCAGTCCTCAGAACTGGAAAAGAAAAGAGGAGAAAGGGAAGAATTCTGTTTCTGAAGGCTATCTCAGAGGGCAACTCAGGTCCCCAAAGACCCCAGACCCCTGACTGGGATCTTCAGTGACAGGCATCTTTCAGATGTGCTTGTGAATCCGGCTCAACCTCAGAGAGCAGACTGCTGGTCATGGAATGTTGGACCAGTGTTCGCACCCCCAGATGTGGGAGTTAGTGTGGAGAACTAAATCTAGGAGAATGTGGCCTGGAAATTCTTTGGAACTGAAGGAGCAGAAGGGCAGAGGAGGATTATCCAGCTGGGTATACCTCAGTAGCTTCCTCCCGAGCTCTCTAACGAGCAAGGAGGACTCAACCACAAGGCCTCCTCTTTCCTGGCCACCTCCTTTCCTTCCTTCCTGGTGAGGTGCTTTGTTGCTAGGGAAACAGAGTCTGAGGCTCCTCTCTGCCCCACCTTAATGCCAACCAGGCCAAGGCAGGGTAGGGGTTCCATGGAGGGAGGCCAGGGTGCAGCTGTCTGCTGGTGTCTGGGTGGGGGCCTCGGAGTGAGCAGTCGCAGCTGGTGCCAGCCTCCAGCTGCACCTTATCTGTCCCTGGCAGTGAGAGCTGCAGTGTGCCTGGAATTCTGAGCAGCACCAAGGGGAGGGGGCTGGCAGATGGTTACCCACTCTGCCCTATGCCACACACACCCCCATGCAGCTGAGACCTGGACACTTTGCCTGGGGGAGAGAGAAGCAGGAATTCATGTCTGGATCTGGGAAGAGAAGAAAGAGGAGGGCAGACAGTAGAAATTCTGAGGGCAGGGCCAGGGAAGGGAAAGAAATCTCAGGAGGGGGCAAAATCTGTTGGAAGAGATCCTATCCTGAAGTGGGGACAGATTTAACACAGAACAGAGGCGGAATGAAAGGGGTGAGCTCAGAATCCCCCCAAGGTTTTGAAGGGGGACCGAGTCTCTGAAGCACATAGGGAGGGAACACGGTGACAGGAGAGGTAATGTGGGTGGGTGATCCTGGGACCCAGAGGGAGATAGAGAGGTCACCTTAAAGTAATCAGAGCCAAGGTTGGTAAGGCCCAGGGCTCTGCCCCTTCAACAACCCCCACCTCACCCCATAGGAGCACAGACCAAGAGTCCCTCGGGAGGGCCCAACTTTATTACTTAGGCCTGTTCTCTTCAGCTAGGCAGGATGAGTAGGGGCTGTGGAAGGCAGAGCTGCTGTCCAGACTGCCACACGGGAGAGGAAGACAGGGAGAGAGGAAGGCTGGTTTTTCTGACACCACCCAGGGGTTCTGTAGGGGTAGACTGGGATAGGGAGCAGCCACAGCGTCCAGAGGTGAGAAGAAGCTAAGTGGACAAAGGGTGCTGCACCCCTGGGGCCCTGCCCTTTTCTTCCCATCTCTCCCTCCCACCCTGGCAAGTGCCTCAACTGAACAGAGACTGTTGCAGAGGAGCTAGGCAGAGCCCATTGCAGGAACCCAGGGCCCTGGTTTGGGGTCTCTTGTTCTCTTCCCCTGCCCCTACACATGTGCACAAATATCCTCTGGGTAACTTGGTTTCCTCTCTCACCTCCTCTATCTCTCCCAGCTCAGCCTTCAGCTAAGAGGCTACTCCAAGCTAATTGATCTCCTGGCTGTTGGCTAAAGTAATAGGGAATTGATGTAAGTAACTTAAGTGCCTCTGGGGGCCAAGCCGGAAGCAGAGGGCTGGAGAGGAGCAGAGCTTCCTTGGTGCCCAGCCAAACTCAAAACTCACTCCTAGGTGGCCCCTGGTACCCTGTGCATTCAGAATGCTGAAGGAAGTCCTGTGGCAGGGTCTGGAACACTCGGGTGTGGGAGGAGGTTGTTCCTGAGTGTGCTTCAACTTTGGGGAAAACAATTGCAATTCTGGGAAGGAAGGAGAGAGCGATTGAAGCTTAGGAATGGGAGCTGGGGTTGGGAGATGCATTCCTGCAATACACAGAACCAATTCTAAGGCCAAGTCCTGCACTGGACTGGGTCATGGGGTGAAAGAGAGATCCCAGCTCTGACCTCAGGGGGCTTAGCCATCCAGGTGGAATTCTTCAGTCTGCCCCACTTAGTGCTTGGTTACTTGGACACCTCACTGCTAGGGAGTTTGCAGCAGTCTTCCCAGCCCGACCGCCCTAGCTGAGGAGCCAGCCAGTTCTCTCCGGCAGGGGCCCTTTTCCTGCCTTTGGTTAGGCCTCCCAGGCACATGCTTACCCTCACTTGTGTGTCTGAGGTGGCCGCTCCAGAAGCCTGTACGCTTTGGCTGAGGATTTCCCAGGTGGGGCCCTGGGTGGGCACTGTGGGACACAGAACCAGGAAGGAGATAGCGAGAAGCAGCGCCCGTTGAGCTGGAGGGTGGGGCTGGGCACTGGGCAGAGTCCCCCGCAATTGCATTTCTCAGCCTCTTGGCCCAACCTCCTATGAAATGAGGAGGTGCTAAGGGGGTTGTTCAAGTGTTCTTTGTCCACACGCAACCACTCCTTCAGCCTCCAGGAAAGAACGTCTGGGACACTGGCCAAGCGCATTAGCCCATGTATAATGGGCATGTTGTGCCAACCTACCTGGATGTGTGAATGGGACAATTCTCTCATGAGACATGTTTCCCCCAAGAAGTTGTAAGGACAGAGACTCTGTGACCCTGCTCTCCAGGCCACTCAGGAGAGAAAAGAAGGGCAAGTGATTGTCTTCCCAAGGTCCTGTGAGTTCTCAGAAAGACAAGTTCTCTGCACCTTGCTCATCTGCATGCCCTCAGTGGGACAATGCGTCTGGGGGTCCGAGAGGTTGGGCTTTATTGCTTACTGTTTTATGTCTTTAGCTGCTGTGTTACCTCAGCGTGCCAGGCTTAGAGCATCCCCAGGGAGAGACTGCTGCAGTGGCCTTGACCATGGACAGCAGCCAACTCAAACTTTTCACATCCTCATCGCCTGTGAGCTCCATTACGTGGGAGCAAACACACACACACACTTCCTTGTACATCTGTCTGGGGGAGAAGGTAACTGTAGACTCAAGGGGAAAGTGGACACGTGTGGCTGTCTATGAAGCACACACAGTGTGGAGTGCGTGGCGGTGGGAGGGAGATTTTGAGCCAACAAATCTCTAGTTGCAAGTAGAGCACATACTAAGGAAATTAATCATCTCTTTCAGTTCTTGCTTGGAAGTTTACAAATTTCCTTCATTTCACTCATGTGAGTCTCATAATTCCAGAAGGTGCTTAATATCTTCATTGGGATCAGTGAGGAAAATGAGGTTTAGAAGTGTTACGTGACTTGCTTGAGGGGAGGTCACATAGCTAGTAAATGACCAGTGAGACCCAGTCTGGTCCAGATCTTGTAAGTGCAGATTCTCCACATGTGGCTTCAGGAACAGGAGTATGTGGGATGGGCCAGTCTGCTGCCCATACTCTGCAGAGGCAGGAAGGAAAAGAAAGGGTGCACAAGGAGTGGGCCCTGGGAATCCCACCCCTGGGTTGAGTGCTGTGTCTTCAGATTACTTTGCCTTTTCATTACACCATCTGGCCAAGTTCCAAGCTTGGATGAACCCACTGCTGGTTCTTCCCAGAGTGGCACCAAAGGATGTCACATAGCAAGGCAGTGCAGCTGTCCCAATGCACTCACGATCCATGTCTTTATACGGGCTGCAGTGCTGCCTGGCAACCCCACTGTGTCTCACTGGTCAACCTACTGTCCCCAGTGATGTCAGCAAATGTCTCAAACAGCAATCCTTCCTCTTCCCAGCTCCTCTCTCACCCTCAACAGATGACCTTGCTTCCCACTTCATCAAGAAAGAAAAAAAAAAATAGAAGCCTTGGGCAAGACCTCCTTCCTCTGCTACCATCACCTAAAAGGTCGCATCCATCTCATCTTAGGTAAAATCTCAACCTAGTTTTCTCATCTGCTTCCTTGTTACCTTTAAAGGAATGTTATCCTCCTGATTCTGTCTCTCTCTTCTCTATAAGTGATCTTTCCTTCTCAAATAAAGCTGTCCTGCTGACAGCTTAAAAGGGTCCCACTTAAAAATATATGGCATATATACTCCCAGCTACTCAACATGCTGAGGCAGAGCTGGGCATGCTGACATATGCCTGTAATCCCATTACTCAGAGGGCTGAGGCAGGAGGATCCCTCTGAATACAAGGCCAGTCTGGGCTATATAGTGAATTCAAGGCCAGCAGAACCACACAGGAAGATCCTATCTTGGGGGGGGGAGGAGGGGATGGGCTAAGGCAAGAGGGTGGTTGGGCCTAGAAGTTCAAAAAACTATAATGACACCATTTACTGAACGCTTACTATGTATCAGGCTTTGGGCTAAGATCAAAAACCAATAACTTTTTAAAAATCTCAAAAAAAAACCCAATAACTTTAATTTCACAGCACCCTCCAGCTCCCACAGTCTCTCTCTGTTTCCCTTCACAAAGTCCTAAAAGTAATGTATAGTAATGTACATGGTTCCTATTCCCCATCTCCCCATCTCCCCATCTCCCACTCACTTTCTGGTCCACTCCAGGCTGCCTTTCCCTCATTACATTGTTCCTACATGGCTCTAGCTAAGGCCACCAGTGATTTTCACATTGCCAAACCCAGAAAACATTGTTTTGTTTTATTTGTTTTTGTTTTTGGTTGTGGCTTTTTGAGGCAGAGACTTGCTATGTAGCCCAGGCTGGCCTTGAACTCATGGTGATCCTCCTGCCTCAGCCTCCTGAGTGCTGGGATTACAGGCATGCACCATCACATCTGACCCCAGCAAACATGTTTTAGCCTTGATCTTCAATAGCATTCACAGCAGTTGACTCCAGCTCCTATAACTGCTGTCTTTCCAGACATCCAACTCTTGGTTTTCTTCTTATATATAATTACTCTTCTATCTCTTTGCCAGTTCATTCTCTTCTCTCTGGTCATTAAGTGTTGTTTCTACTCAAGGGTTAGCCCCACATTCTATTCTTCTTTTAAATCATAAGCCATATAGTTGTGTACAGCAATAATTCTTTTTCAGTGCTGTGTAGTATCTCATTGTATGAATATACCACAATGTATCCATTCTACTGTTGCTAGATATTTGGGTTATTACCAGGTTTTTTGGCTTTTATAAATAAAACTACTATAAATATTCTTATTCAATGTTATTTTTAGTTGATATATGCACTCATTTCTTTTGGATTTATAACTAGAAGCTATGGTTAAGTCATAAGGTAGGATTCCATTTAGCAGTAGTCAATACTGCCAAATCAGGCCTTTTTTCTTTCCTTTCTACCTTTTTTTAACTTTATATTCTATTCTTGGGCAGTTTCATCTTCACTCATGACTTCAATTACCATTTACACACTGGGAACTGCCAAATTTATGTCTCAGATCAGCTCTCTTGTCTAGCATCAGCTCCAATGGCCAATTTTCCACTTAACATCTCTACTTGGATGTCTTCAAGGTTCCTCCAAGCCAGGACATGCAAATCCAAACCCACCTCTTACCTTTCAAATGAGTCCCTTTCCTGTGCACCTGGTCCAGTGAGCCATCCCTCCATGCACTGGTTATGCAAGCACTGCACCCCCTCGCCCGCCTTAACAGGACCTAACTGATGCTCGACAAGATCTGCCCATCGTGCCACCCAAATGGTCTCACCCAGACCACTGCAGTGGCTCCTTGCAAGTTTTCAGGCAAATTCTCCAACCAGAGCTGTTTATTCAAAACATAGCTTTGACTGTCTGGTATCTTTCCACAGGGGTCTTCCTTTGCTGTTAGACCAGAATCTTTACCTTCTAGGGCCCAAGTGATCTGGGGTCCTCCTGCCTTTACCCACCTCTTCAGCCACACCTGCCTCCTATCTGCTCTCTCCCCTCAGGCCTCTGCACACACTCTGTTCTCACCACCCACCCTCCACACATAAATAATTACCCCTTCTTTTATTTTTTATTTATTCTTTTTTTTTTTACACACAATACAAATGCTTCATCCTGTGGCCCAGGTGTTCGATATCCAGGACCCAACAGTTAAGTTCAGTGAAACCTCCAGGCTCCCTGCTCCGATTCCAACAGGGTGAGCATGTCGTTCTCAAGCACAGGCCCTTTTAGTTTGCCGATGACGGAGTGGCTCATGTTGTCCATGAATTTCATGCATACGCATGTGCACTGTCTCTGGGAGCTGATCCTACCCAGTTTGATGACTTTGGTGACCCTAGCCAGCTTGATGGGCTACATCCGACTCATGTCCATGATGGTGACCAAAAATGGTCTGGTGGAGAGAGCTCTTTCTTTTATTTTTTAGATTGCATTTCAAACATCACTTTCTCAGGGAAACCATCCTTGGTTCCCTCGTCTCCCCATGCTTTTGTCTCCACAAAACTATATTATTAGTTTCCGATCATAGTTTACAACAAAAATTCTATCTACCTATCTATCATCTATCTATCTATCATCTGTTGAGACAGGGTTCTACTATGTGGCTCACGCTGGCCTTGAGCTCACTATACAGCCCAGGCTAGCCTCAAATTCATTATCCTCCTGCTTCATCCTCCCTGGGGTTTCAGGCATATGCTGCTCCGCCCAACAATGTTTACAACTTTTAAAATTAATGTCTGTCTAGCTCATTAGATAACGAGCTCCATGAGGGCAGAATCTGGATGCATTATCTGCTCTCCACTGTGTCAATGAGCAAATAAAGAATAAAGTAGGAAGACATGTAAAGATAGATGACTTAACCCTGGTCTCAAACCCATTACTTGCTCATCCTGAGACTTGAGCTGGTTATGTATCTCTACTTCCTCACTTGTCAAATGGTGGTGAAGTTACTCAGATCTATTTCTTTGGTGGAGTGTGTAAGGATCCCATGAAACACTACACAGATGTGAGAGGGGTTTGAAATTCAGAAAGAGATACAGAGAAAGCCAAAACCACTCAGTTGCCACATACAGCTGAAGACAACTGGTGGGGAAGGATATGAGGTTGAGAACTGAGAGTAGCTCTGTGTGTGTGTGTACATGTGTGTACTTGGGTACCTCTTCTGGAGCCTTCTCTGTGTGCCTTGGGTCTATGTACTTCTTAAAGCACTTTCCTCAGCTCCCAGTTACTGGACAACTTTGGATTTGTCTGCATGAACGAGATGAGAGAGAATGGTGGAGGGGTGGGGCTGCAGAGGATAGAGGGGGGAGGAATACAGGTGCCTGTGCAAGTGTAGGTTTGTGAGTGGGAATGGAAGGTGGGTCTTGATGTTGGTGTGTGGAAGAGGTGTATGGCCATACCAAGTTTCTGTTCTTTGAAGCCACTGGGAGTCTGCCTGGCCTTCTCTCTGTGCTTCCCGTTCTATAGAAGCTCCTCCTGCCTTAGTTTCCTTCCTTTGAAGTCCCATCTATAGCCCTTTGCGGGAATGCAGAAGGCGGGGACAATGCCCTCTAGTGGTCAGAAACATTTGGCCGGTGCAACCTCCCCAGCCAAGCCCAGATCTGGAACTCACTTCTGAAACATTTTTTGAGGAGCCACAAAGCAAGATGACCCTGTCCTCAGAAAGCTGAGCTCTTGCAGGCAGGAAGAAATTGCACACAGGGCAGGAAACAGAAAGGCAAACCATGAATTCATATGGAGAAGCCAAAAAACAACAGCTGGGAGGTCTTTCTCCTTGTCTCTGCAGTGAGTTATCTGTGGTTCTTGAGTTCTTGGTCTTTCTCACTTCCAGGGTCCTGATCTTTTACTCTCAGAGGCTCTGCTCAAGGAGCTACTGCTTACTATGCATGCCTGAAGGGCTTTGAGCAGAACTGGGGCCTCCAGTCTATGGAAAGGGGGTACTAAGTACACTCTGTGGAGTCAGGGAATGCTTCTTGCTGAGGCAGTGTGCCAGTGGGGTCTTGAAGTACAAGTAGGAGGCTAGGCGTGGTGGTGTGTCCCTGTGGTCCCAGCTTCTTGGTAGGATCACTTGAGCTCAGGAGTTTGGGGCCAACCTAGGCAGCATAGCAAGACCTCTCTCTCTCTCTCTCTCATTTTTATTTTTATTTATTTTTTTTTTCGGTGCCCATGACTGAAATCACGACCTCGTGTTTGCCAAGCAGGCACTTATGCCACTGAGCTAAACCCCCGGCCACTAAGACCTGTCTCTTGAAAAAAAGAAACAAAGAAAGAAAGAAAAGCAAAGGCAAAGAAAAATGATTAGGCATTTCCCAGATAGTCTTGAGAAAGCATGAAAGTGTGGGTGAACCTAGTGTATCTATGGACAGAGGGCTGGGGTGGAGGGACAGCAGGAGGAAGTGAGGCTGTAGAGTATGTAGCTTTCAGCTATGGGGGTTCATGTAGGGGAGTGAATTTTACCAAGAGGCACTGGGGAATGAGAGGCCTTTCAGCAGCAGAATGGTCAGAGTCATGTAGCATGGACTGCAGGTGGGGAGAAAGGGCAGGGGTAGGAGGCAAGGAAGCCAGCTGGGAGGCTGTTGTTCACATAAAACACTTTGAGGCCAATCTGAGGGTAGTGCCTTAAGGCTGGAGAGGGGCCAGACCTCCAGGCTTCTCTTCTGGGACCTCTGTGTCTCTGGCAGCACAGCTAAGGCTAAAGCTTGCACAACAATTAGTTCTACTAGAACCTGGCACCCTGCCTCCCATCCCCCACAGCCCAAGGTCTCCCCAAGTGAGGAAGGGAAAGGTAGGGGCCCAGGGCTGGTTAAGGAAAGGGAAAGCTCAGGTATCCTGTCCCCACTGCTCCTCCTCTGGCCCTGCAGGGGAAGGGTTAATCTGCTATTCTCCCTTCCTCCCTCCCTTCCTCCACTCCCCTCAGGTCACCTTCTTGGCCCTGGAGACTTAGCTGGTGGCTCAAGTTCCTCAATCAGTGGCCCCCCAGTAACCAGAGCACACAGAAGGCCTGAACACTCCTCTCGACCCGACCCAGGGCCTCTGTCTCTGCACTGATCTCACTTCCTTTCCTCCTACCAGAGGACAATTCCTAGATCCCCTCTTCTGAACTGTTGGGGGCTGGGAAAGCTGGGAGGATAGTGATCTGCAGGAGGCTTTTCAGCTGCAAGACACAGGGTCCCTTGCCAGTGCCAGGGACTGACCAGAAATGAGTCTGTGGTCAGTGAGAAACCTCTGCTAATGGAACCTGGGCTGCCCCCAAGCCACAAAAGGCAGTGGAGGAGGGAAAGGGACCTAAGTGCTGCTCAGCACAGGGGAGGGTTGCAGAATCAAAGAATGGCTGGAGGTCAGGGGAGAAAGAAGAGAAAAGGGATCAGAGACTCACTAAAGGGAACTTGAGAGTCAAGGGAATTACTGCAGGGAAACTGGGGGTTCTGAAGTAACCAAAAGTAAGTTGGGGTGCATTGGTACATTAGGAAAGTGAGGATAAAAAAATAGTTGGCAGGGTGTCCTAGGTCAAGGGGAACTAGAAAAGAATTAGAGCTGGAGAGTGTCTACAGAGTGTGAGGGGGTTAGATATCCCAGAGGGATGCCTGGACCAGCAAAGAATAAGGGACAGGGTCAGAATTGGGGTTGGGAAAGTGAGGGAGATGCTGGGGACCAGACTGGAGGGGAAGAGAACATCCATATGTCTCTTAGGGGAGGCCAGGACTGTTGGAAGCTGAGGTCATTCAGTGAGCAAAGGATCATGCTGGGTCCCACCTCACATAGGGAGGGGGACCAGAAGCCAGGGCTCTAGGCTTTTCCATTCCGTCTTAAACCCTCTGTGTCCTCCTGGAACCAGCAATGGGAAAGGGGCTCCAGCCCTCTCTTCTCCATCACCCTCCCTTCCCCCGCCCAACGATTATTCATGATTATTCATGAACACTGACTCCGCCTCCCTAGTAGGACTGGCTGGCCCTGCCCCAGCTCAGCCACACTGCCACAGAGGCTGGATGAGAAAGGACAGCCAACTGGGCTGTGGAGACCTGGCCAAAGGGACTCTTCCTAGGGTCACACCACCTTCCCCTCCAGCACCTTCTTCCTTCTTCCTGCCAGTTCCCTGGTAACAGAAAGCCCCGAAGAAGATGCCCATCCAGATCTTCTGCTCCGTGTCTTTCTCCTCTGGAGAGGAGGCCCCGGGGCCCTTGGGAGATGCTTGGGGTCCCCAGCAGCAGCAACATCCACGGAATAACTCAGAATCAGAAGAGGAAGAAGAGAAGGAAAAGATGTTGAGGAAGGAGGCCAATGAAGGGGATCCACCTTTGGACTTAGTGGCCTTTGCCAACAGCTGTACCCTCCATGGCGCCAGTCATGTCTTTGTGGAAGGGGGTCCAGGGCCAAGGCAGGTCCTGTGGGCAGTGGCCTTTGTTCTGGCCTTGGGTGCCTTCCTGTGCCAGGTAGGGGACCGCATTGCCTATTACCTCAGCTACCCACACGTGACTCTGCTAGATGAAGTGGCCACCACGGAACTCGCTTTCCCAGCAGTCACCCTCTGCAACACCAACGCTGTGCGGCTGTCCCAGCTCAGCTACCCTGACTTGCTCTACCTTGCCCCCATGCTGGGGCTGGATGAAAGTGATGATCCTGGGGTGCCCCTTGCTCCTCCTGGGCCAGAGGCTTTTTCTGGGGAGCCCTTTAATCTTCATCGTTTCTACAATCGCTCCTGCCACCGGCTGGAGGACATGCTGCTCTATTGCTCCTACAGCGGGGGGCCCTGTGGCCCTCACAACTTTTCAGTGGTGAGTGGGGGCCTATGCCTGTGTCAGTACCCTGAGAGTGTGTGCCTTTGCTTTTCTTGACTGTTCCCTCCCAAGCCTAGGGCTGATTGCTGTGTCCTCACCAGTCAGAGCTCACCTGAGTAACCCAGGGTCTGGATCTGATTGATATTCCCAGTTCAATGGGAGGCCTGCTCTTCCTGTTAGAATCTTGATGTCTCTCCTAGGGGGAAATTAGATGCTGTTCTGAGGGCCCTGGAATCTCCCTGAATATTTTCCAGCCCCTCCTGTCCTCTCCACTGTGGTCCAGCAGGGCCTCGGGAGCTTGCTTTGCCTGTAAAGACTGCCTTTGACCTGTTGGTGGGGTGCCTGTACTGGCCAATTGTGCACTATTTTGACTCACGCTCCTGGACTGATGTTGGGACATTAGCCACCTGGTCCCTAAAGGTATGAGTGGATGGTAGCAATGTGGGGAGAGGTGTGTATACATAAGAGGTGTGTATACATAATAACAAGTCTCCTCTAAATCAAACCTTTCTCCCAACTTTAGGTAGCAGGGACCTTATTCCCAAAAGAAGTTCTCTAGAGAGATTCAGCTTTACTTCCTGGTCTCCCATCCAGAGTCCTGGCCCTTTGCACTACTCCACTGACTCCCAATTCATCCTCCAGTGCTTTCCTCTCTGCCTCCTCCAGGTTGCAGACGTTTGGTCTTTCTTCCCCACACACCCCTCCCTCAGCACCCCTCTCCTCCTCAGTGTAGGAGCAGGTGACTATCATCTCAGCTCATCTCAGTCCACGGAATGATTTTGTACATGTGAGACCTGTGGGCTTTTGCAAATGAACCTCAGGAAGGCCAGGAAATAGGGAAAAGGGACTGGAGAGGTTCAATATATAGCTTCATCCACCAGGAGGATAGAGCAGATACTTCTCACCAAAAACCACCAGGTGGCAGCATCAATCCACTGCTCCTAGCCCCACCCTCTGAGCCGGGGCAAGGCTGGGGCTCCTAAATGGCTTGGACCACCTGGACTCCTCAAATCGCCAGATGGAGGGTAGGCAGGGCCACTTGTCCAGCCTGGAGCCCGTGGCTGTATGCCACAGGACTTGGTGGTGGGGCTGGGGAATAAAGAGACCCTGGAGTTCTCTCTGTGCATCATCTCCTGGACTTTACCCACTAAAACAGGAGCAAACAGCATGTTTTCTCTTCCAGAGAGAGATAGAGCAGACTGGACTAGGACGGAGAAAGGGGCAAAGACTATTTCCCAGTGACCCCAGTGGCCCAGCTGCTCCAATCTGACTTGACAATTTTATTTCTTTCCTCTCTGGGCTCACTTTGTAACTCGCTTTGTGGACTTTGCTACCAGTCAGCAGTAGCAAACGCACACCCATCTCCTTTCTGGGAATGTTCAGGGAGACTAAGAGGAAAGGGCCACGGAGAACTGGCCCAGCTGTGTAGTTAGAGCTGTGAGAAAGGCTTTGTGGGGGCATAAAGTAGGGGGGGGGGACTGCGGAGACTGCCCCAGGGCTGTGATTTCTTTGGAGACACTCATAGCTCCACAAGAGCACTGGCAACAGCCAAATGTTGGTGCCCAGTCTCGATTGCTGGGAGAAGAGGTTCTGGTGCTTGGATGAGCACAGCCCTTGCCATGGCAACTGGAGCTACTTTCAAGTTCTAGCGATAATGGGACAGTGATGTACAGAAGGGGCTGATGGCTGAGGGAAAGCCTTGCTTTCATTAGGGCTTAGGTTGGGGGTAGGTCTCAAGGACAGAAGGATTCCAATGCCCAGGGTGAAAGCCAAGAGAAGAGAAGATCTAGCTCAGCGGTCTGGCAGTGATAGGATCCTGGTGATGGAAGTACACGTGTCAGGGGCCTGGCAAGAAAAAGATTGCCACTTGATAGTTCAGTCAAAAAGACTTTAACAAAGTGACTTGCTTACAGAGCTGTAGACAGGATTAAGAAAACCATTAAGAGTGGCCAAAGTACCTTTCAACAGCGGGAAACTGCTATCTCTTCTAGGCTGAAGGAGCACAGAAGGAAATAGTGCCTGCCATCTAGGGAGCCTTCCCTACAGGAGTTGTAATCAGGGAGGGCCTAAGTCACTGCCAGCATTGCAGAGACAAAGTGCAAGAGAATGGTCAGTTCCCCAGTCTCATCTCTGTGCATCTCTCTCACTCTCTTCCTGCCTTCTGATCCCTTACCTGTGGTTCCCATTGCCTAAACCCAACCCACAGCCCATCATGGTGGCAAAGATGCTCAGGTCATATGCCCCACAAAGATCAGTTTCTGGGGCACACAAGCAGGGCAAAAAAGAGGGGAGAATAGGTGGAGAGGAGAACAAATGAAAAATGGGCTAAAGCAGAGAAAAGGGAGCAAGGATTTTGGTAGCCGGGAGGCCTGGAGACAGCCTTTAGTGAGTAGGGGGTGCTGCCAGAACTCAGGCTTTCTACTCTGCCCCCACCAGGTCTTCACACGGTATGGAAAGTGCTACACATTCAACTCGGGCCGAGATGGACGGCCACGGCTGAAGACTATGAAGGGTGGGACAGGCAATGGGCTGGAGATCATGCTGGACATCCAGCAGGATGAGTACCTACCTGTGTGGGGGGAGACTGGTATGTCGCCTCCATCAGGGGCCCCCTCCTCGTGGCTCCAGCCTTCACAGGGACATTCTTGGGCTCCACTGTGGGACCAGAGAGTGGGTTCAGGCTCCTCCCCTTCCTCCCAGGATGTCTGTCTCCACTTCTGCCTCTACCTGACTTCCACACTCACATTTCCCTGACTCCCTCTTCATGGCTCAGTTACTCTCCAAGGTAACCAGCCATCCTCTTCCATCAGCAGCCGCCACTCACTCTATAAATAACTCCCTCTTCTTAGGCTGCCTGCCTGTCTGGTCTCAGGGGGCCTGGGGACAGAGAAAGATGGGGGAAAAAGGAGGCAGAGAGAGCAAACATGGGAGAGTGTCTGAGACAGTGACACTCTGGAGAAGCATTTGAAACACCAAGATGTTTAGCAGACACCAAGTAAGAAAAGAAGTGTGTAGGGCACAGAGGTCATTGGAGCAGCATAGAGCTGGTAAACCCAGAAGGAGGTTGAGGGTGGGTCAGTACCTCAGAGACAGCCTTCCCACTAGGGAGGTGCTCATTCCCGGGAGAAGTAGGATATGCCCAGCTTGGAAAGCAATTAGAGCCTCAGAAGCCCTCCCAACCCCTTTCCTCTAGATGAGACGTCCTTCGAAGCAGGCATCAAAGTGCAGATCCACAGTCAGGATGAACCTCCTTTCATCGACCAGCTGGGATTTGGTGTGGCCCCAGGCTTTCAGACCTTTGTAGCCTGCCAGGAGCAGCGGGTGAGAAGGCCTCAGAAGCCTGGTCCTGGGTCGGGTGTTGAGGGGTCATGGTGATTGATAATGGTAGGAACAGGTGAGCTCAGGCCTGAGTGGTAATGGGGCTAGTCGGCATCATGAATGACCTAATGAACAGAAATATCCTGTGAACTCTGAGTCCTTCAAAGGCTGTGGACAGAGAGGGGGCCAGTGTGGCCCATCAAGGTGACTTGGGACAAAGTTCCCACACTCCCCCAGCTCCCTGGCTCTCCCAGCAGCTCATCTACCTGCCCCCTCCCTGGGGCACCTGCAAAGCTGTTGCCATGGACTCGGATTTCTTCGACTCCTATAGCATCACTGCCTGCCGCATTGACTGTGAGACACGTTACTTGGTGGAGAACTGCAACTGCCGCATGGTGCACATGCCAGGTCAGTCCCTGGGCTCCAAGCACAATTCTGGGGCCCCTTAGCAATACTGCCCTTCACCTAGCCCCATCATATCGACCTCCTAACCGCTACCCCAGTTCCAGCCCACCCCATTCCTTACCTTTCTGCTTCTTGTCTCTCTGACCTCAGTTCCTGCCTGTGCCCTCAAGAATGGCTGGAAGGGTCTAAAAAGGGTGGACTGCTGCTGTGTTGGGGGGCACTTCCAAGAAAGACTGGGGCTGGCTGGTCCTACTGTCTCATCTGCTCTCATCTTATAATCTCCATCCTAGACTGTCTTCTCTCCTCTATAGGGGATGCCCCATACTGCACTCCAGAGCAGTACAAAGAGTGTGCAGACCCTGCCCTGGGTGAGCCCCCCTGTCCTGGGCAGTCGGGGGAGGGAAAGAGCTACTCCCAGCCACAAGCACAAGGGTTTCAGACCACACTCCCAGAAGCTTCTGGTAACCCCTGGACCAGACTGTACCCTGACATGTACCTGACTGCAAGGCTGAGGAAAAGCATCTTCAGAGACCCCTATGAAAAATAAGTGGGGCTCCTGCCTGGCAAGAGCAAGGTCATGAGTTCAATCCCTGGTGTCCCCCCCCTCAAAAATAAGTGGGGGTTACCTAGGAGGATGCTTCACCCTCTATCATCATCAGCCACTCATCAGTCCCTTGAAGGCCTCCAGGAAATGCATATAAGGTTTTAAAACACCCATGGGGATGCTGGGTGAGGATCAGCACAGAGTGGGCATGGGGCTGAGGTGAGGAAAAGAGAAGGGCACCCGGGATTCCTTTGGGACAGGGCCATAATGTTTGTGTTGGGAAGGTGCTGGCAGAAGGTCACCACTCCCTTTTACCCGCTGGGCACAGACTTTCTGGTGGAAAAGGACCAGGAGTACTGCGTGTGTGAAATGCCCTGCAACCTGACCCGCTATGGCAAGGAGCTGTCCATGGTCAAGATACCCAGCAAAGCCTCAGCCAAGTACCTGGCCAAGAAGTTTAACAAGTCTGAGCAGTACATAGGGTAAGGGCTCTATCGTGCAGGCCAGGGCCTTTCGGCTGGGACCATGGAGGCTCTAATGGAGCAGGGAGAGCAGCAGGCAAGAGGAAGTTGAGAGAACCTGGGGAACATCCAAGAGGCAACCAAAGAGTATGGGTGGGTGTGGAGGGAGGATCAGGGAAGAATAGGTAATACAAGCAGTCTTTTCTCCCTCCTTGCATATCCTCTATTTAATCCTCATCGCTGAACTGGCACCACCTTATACTTGGTAGGATGCAGAGTGACTTCCTATATGTCATTCCACTTCATCCTCACAACTCTAAAACGCAGGTATCTCCATCAGCATCTCATTTCACAGATATAGAAACTGAGGTTCAGAGGGGCTAACTTGCTAAGGTCACCTGACTAACAAGGGGCAGAGATATGACTTAAACCTAGGTCTCCTCCCCCTACCCCTGTGCAGGGAGAACATCCTGGTGCTGGATATTTTCTTTGAAGTCCTCAACTATGAGACCATTGAGCAGAAGAAAGCCTATGAGATTGCAGGGCTCCTGGGTGAGCTGCTGATGGTACCTGTCCCCTTTCCATGCCTTGGGCATGGTGTGGCTCCCTACTACTCAAGGCAGGGTCCTGTCTGTCCTGTCCCTAAGTGCTAGTTCCCAAACCCCGTTGTTATGGTATGAAGGAAGGGTGGAGGTGGTGGTGAAGGTAGAGTCTTTCACATGCACCTGAAGTTGCCCCAGACTCTGAGAGTGTTGTGGTATTTTGTAAACAATTCTTTTTCCTGAGTGATACTTGTTCATTTTAGAAAAGTAGAAAAATGCAGAAAAGCATAAAGGAAATAAAATTCCTACTATACTCTGCCTTTGCAATCCTTCTGTACGAAGGCTGCCAATCCCTTTTCGAATATGGCAGGCCTGTCCCAATCCCACTGTACCCTGCTGCTCCCACTGCGTTCTTACCTCACTGACCGCCTATCCCTCACGCCCACAGGTGACATCGGAGGCCAGATGGGGCTGTTCATAGGGGCCAGCATCCTCACAGTGCTGGAGCTCTTTGACTACGCCTACGAGGTAAGGGGCGGCTCCGGGGGCGGGGCCTGTAGGGTTTCCAGCCCGCCCACGTGCCCCGCCCCCTCCTAGGTCCTTAAGCACAAACTGTGCAGACGCGGGAAGTGCCAGAAAGAGGCCAAGAGGAGCAGCGCCGACAAGGGCGTGGCGCTCAGCCTGGACGACGTCAAAAGACACGTGAGGGAGCGATAGGGAGCAGCCTCCGGCTCGCCCCTCTCCCCACTGTTTCCCTCCCACCGTTTCTCCCCCAGCGCCACCTACTCCCCCTCCTCCTGCCCAGCGCCCCAGCGCGACTCGACCCTTCCCATAACCAGTCGCTGTCTTATGCGCTTCCCCTAGAATCCATGCGAGAGCCTCCGGGGCCATCCTGCCGGGATGACGTACGCTGCCAACATCCTACCTCACCATCCGGCCCGAGGCACGTTTGAGGACTTTACCTGCTGAGCCCCGTAGGCCACTGTACCAAAGGCCTAGGTGGGGAGGGCAAGGAGAGCAAGGGGCCCCAAATGCCCCCTACATGAGCCCTGAGGACTCGCCTCACTTCTGGGCAGTCCTTTCCTCTAGTCTGTGGTGAGAAAGGAGTCTTGACCACAGAGTCCTCTCCCTGCCTCTATCCCATTGTTTTTATTTTAACAAAACTAAACTAATCTGAACAAGAGAAGGGGCAAGGGACCTCAGGCTGCCCCGGTCTGCTCCATGCTGCCTCCCCTAGCTCCCAGCCTGAATTGTGTCTGTCTGGCTGTCAGTCATCTGAGTGTTCACCTACATTCTGCTACCACCAATCACCAAAGCCCCCTCCCAGTGAGGGGTGGAGGGAATCCCTGGGGTCCAGAATTTGGCCCAAACCAGAGAATGTACTTTATGGGGGAGGGCTGGTAGAGGGGGCTCCCCAGCCTTAAGAGACCCTCTCAGCCAGTGACTTCCCCCAAACCCAAATCTCCAGGCAGGAACTGAAACCTCATCTTACTTTCTCACACCATGTGGAATTTCTAAGGGGTGGGGGGTCCCCTGAAGAAGTGGAAATGGGGACACAATATGGCCCTGGTGCTGTAGGCCACATCCTGATACCTACAAGTTTGCCCTCACTCCCCAGAAGCAGGTGTCCTCTACATTCCCAGAAAAACCTGGCTGGTTAGCTCCAGCTCAGGGAGAGGGGCACTGGTGCCTGGCCTCACTGGCCCCTCCCCCAGAGGGCCCTCTGCAAGGGCCACATCCATAAATTTTCTTATGGAACTCTCCCAAGTCCTCTCCCCTGACTTCATTTGCTTCTTTCAACAACCTCATCTGCATTTTCTATTTCTATATGATACAGACTCTATATTGCTATATCTCTGTATATACTTTCCTCTAACCCTGTCTGTCTTCACCCCATCCCTTCTTGTCTCTGAGAACCATCCTCACACCCCGTTTCCCCTTCTGTGGTTCTTCCTCTCCTCTGTCTGAATGCCTTCGCCTGTATAAAAAGTTGGATTCTCTCCCCTGGTGTCTGTACTGTGTACACACATCCCTCTGAGAAGCACAAGGAGACGACACACGCATTGTAACCTTAGCACTGTCTCAGTGGTGACATAAAGGAAGCTGTGAATCACAAGCTCTGCCTCTTTCTGGCCTCATCTTCTCCCCCCAGTCCGGGCACCTTCTGTCCTCCCTGCAGCCTTAACATTCCCTTCCCCTGCTCCACCTATCCCAATGCCCTTTGCCTGGCTGACTATGGCCTCCTAGAGAAGGGGTTGCTACAGAGGTAGCCCCACCCAGGAGGTGGAGAGCTGTGCTGGACACTAAGTCAAGAATGTTAGAGACAGAGCGAGCTGGGGATTGGTGACTTACATGCAGCTGGGTCAGTGGGTGTCCACAGGCAGATGCTGAGGTCCTCAATCAGTGGCCTTTCACTCCTTCTGGGTGCCCAGTCTCTCTCCCTCACTAGATACCCAAGCCCACCACTTATATTTTCTGGTGAGGCAGGGTTTGGTCAAGGGCAGAAAGAGGCAGGCCTAGAGAAGGATTGGAAATCTCCACTGTTCTAGCCTTCTGTACCTTAAAGAGAGACAAGTGAGAAACAGCACCTGCCCTACTCCTTCCACCAGAGATCCTCCTAGGCCAAAGCTCCAACCATTTTCCAGGCCCTCTCTGCCCTGTTGTCTTTTGGTCTCCAATTCCAGAACAGAACCCACGGGCGAGTCACCTGTGTGTTGGCCTAAAGTTGGAGAGTAAGGCTATAGGATCTTTCAGAACTCTTGGTTCCTCAGAGATCAGTGCTCCCCAGAAGGAAACAGAGCAAGGCCAAGAAGTGTATGCTGGCTGGGGGAACAGCAGGCAGGGCTCTCTGGGTGACGCATGCCTCTGGTCTAATAAACTGGGTTCCAACCATCTCTTCCTCAGTGTTGTTGTTTTTTATTTGAATAATATTTAGATATTCCCACTAGATGCCTAGAGCTGAGCTTAGCTTGGGGTCATACAATCAGGGGAGGAATAAAAGGTTTGAGCAGGGAGACATTTCTTCTGAAATGGGACAAGCTGAACATCACATCAGGAATGGTTTGGCCCACTGGGCAGGGAAAGAGGGAAGGGAATCAAGGGAAACAAAATCCCAAAATATAAATCCCACCACAAAGAATGGAGAGACAGGGTCAAAGTTTAAGATAAACTAGAATTTCAAGGGGCCAGGGATTTAACTCAGCAGCACAAGCACCTGCCTGGTAAGTTCAAGGTTGTGAGTTCGATTCCCCGGTAAAAACAAAAACAAAACCACTAGAATTTCAAATCTGAAAGCAGGTTAAAGTTCCTCTTATGGAAGGTAGTTACTGAAACACTATCTGTGGGATGAGCCCAGGACATCTCTAATCCAGGATTTGGCTTTACTGCTGGTTCGCCTTTACCAAGTCATTTGCCTCCTGAATTCAGTTTTCCCATTCCAAAATGGAATAGTGTGTTCCTTTCTTCAACCACCTGGAGTTACCGGAGTAAGAGAAAGAAACGAAAAGTAATCAGAGCACTTCAGAAAGTTAAATGCGCGGGGCTTTCTCTTCTTCAGGATTGTCCTTGGAGCCTGGGCTGTGGTCCTTTTCTAGCGCCTGTCGTCCTCCTATCGGCCTGGGGGCGCCGACTCCCCAGGCCCCTCTATCCCATAGCTCGTCTCTATGGTTTTTCCCTCTAGAACCGCGAAGGCGGGAGGGAGTGGTCAATACGCGTTTTCCGCTAATCGCCCCCTCTAGCCCGTAGTCTCGCTGCCCTGAGCATCCCGAGCCGGCTAGTTGGCCAGGCTCATAAACAGGCAGGCGTTTGGGGGGCGTACAGGGGGCGGGGGGAGTTCCGGTTCCGGTTCTTTGTGCAGCTGCAGCGGCGGCTCCGGGAAGATGGCGGCCCGGGCGGGTTTCCAGTCTGTGGCCCCAAGCGGAGGTGCCGGAGCCTCAGGTGGGGCGGGCGCGGCGACTGCCCTTGGGCCAGGCGGAACTCCCGGACCTCCTGTGAGAATGGGCCCAGCTCCGGGTCAAGGGCTGTACCGTTCTCCTATGCCCGGAGCGGCCTATCCGGTGAGTGGGGCAGGAGGAGGGGCGCGCGGGCCGGGGGCGGGGCTGAGCAGGGGCCTGGTTGTGACAGGGGTGGGGGAGAAGTGGGAGGAACTCGCCTGGGAGGGGTTCGGGTCTTGTGGGGTGCGTGGGGAGGCAGTGCAGAGAAAGAGGGAGGGAGGCAGTTTCCATCTCTACCTGCTTCCAGAGGCATTGTTTCCGTGGGAAGTTGGTAGTAGACCCAGGGTGGTTGAAGTGAAGCTTGTGATGGGCATGGAGTGCAAAAGGGTTTGGGTAGTTCCTGTCTTCACATAAAACACAAGGTGTAATGCAATTGAGATCAGCGTCTAAGGAGGTAGCTAGCAGAGTGAATGTGGGACTGGAGGAGATGTCCAGTGAATCAGATCCTACATAGACTGGGGAGAATTTGAGGGTAATTGGTTTGCTTCTTAGCTTTGGGGTTCTATTTTTCTAGGGAATCAAGACTGGAAAAGGAAACTCCAGTTATCTATATTTTAGAGAGCCATAGTGCTCTCTTATTGTTCTTCACCCCACCTTCTCTAAACAGTATTGTTTCATTGAAAGGACTCAGGTGTCCCTCCTTCCTTTTCCTTTCTTGGTGGAATTAGCAAGGGAAGCTGTGACATCTGTGGGTCCTCTCCCCTCTGTAGAGACCAGGTATGCTTCCAGGCAGCCGAATGACACCTCAGGGACCTTCCATGGGACCTCCCGGCTATGGGGGGAACCCTTCTGTCCGACCTGGCCTGGCCCAGTCAGGGATGGACCAGTCCCGCAAGAGACCTGCACCTCAGCAGATCCAGCAGGTCCAGCAGCAGGCGGTCCAAAATCGAAACCACAAGTAAGATGCCCTGGGGGCAGAGGGAGGAGAGTGGGAGGGAAAGTCTGAGGACACAGCTGGTGAAGTACCTGTGGTGCCCTGTTAGCAGATGGTGCTAGGGGGACTCATCCTTAAGAATGCCTGGTGGTGGTGATGGCATTGGTAGTGGTAGTGGTGAAGTTGATGGTAGTGATTGAGGGGGAGGGGGTTTGCTTTGAGGGAAGCTGTACAGGCCTCACTTTACTAAAGTCTTGGCAGCTTATCGTCATGTTCTGACTAGTTCTATCCCAACCTGATAACAGTATTTATTGTGAACAGTGCAAAGAAAAAGAAGATGGCTGACAAAATTCTACCTCAAAGGGTGAGTCCAGGCTATAGGTCTTCTTGAGGGTATGGTGATTTTGAGAATAAAAGTGGCCCACCCTATATCACAACTATATCTTTCTGTTCCTAAGATTCGTGAACTGGTACCAGAATCCCAGGCCTATATGGACCTCTTGGCTTTTGAAAGGAAACTGGACCAGACTATCATGAGGAAACGTCTAGATATCCAAGAGGCCTTGAAACGCCCTATCAAGGTAACTCAGGAAAGCACTAGGCAGAGAGCCAAAGGAGAGGGCTCGGGAACCTTCACCAGGTTTAGGATTAGAAATCAAAGGCACAGCACAGCTCTCCTTGGCATTTAAATTGCATCTCTCCCTTACGCCTACGAACCAAGAATTACATTAGGAACCCAAGAACAGAACAGCAAAGGGGGAGGGGCTTCTGGTGTCTCTTGCACTAAAAATATACCTTGTCCATGTTTTTGCTGTAACTGCTCTGCTGCCTTGGGAATCTGGCACTTTGCATGACTTTGTTCACCTGGTATCCTGGTGTATGCACTTGTACTTAGGCTAGTGTGGCCTGTACTCCTCTTCTGAATTGACTCTTCCATCCACCTGAGGGACTGGGTGGGCTATAAGCCAGTCTGTTAGGAGTAATTTTGGGGTTTGGGGAGACCCTTGTCTTCAGCGTCAAACTACTGAAGCCCCACCATCAATCCTGTTTCTGCCTTTCTCAGCAAAAACGGAAGCTGCGAATTTTCATTTCTAACACTTTCAATCCGGCTAAATCAGATGCTGAGGATGGGGAAGGGACGGTGGCATCCTGGGAGCTTCGGGTAGAAGGACGGCTCCTGGAGGATGTGAGTTCAAGGTCCACTGTGGTCGGCATCTAGGGTGGGAACTTTTGGGAATGAGCAGTATTGCCTGGTCAGCAGGAAGCTTGACTGGTACTCAGCTGGAAGCACCAGCGAGAGGGACACTCTGTTCTTTGCACAGAAAGACAGTAATCCTTTGTGTCTGCTCCCAAAGCTTTAGCCCTCTGGTTTCATATTGAAAGTCTTGTTTTGGGATTTTATTTGTTGTTTACTTTCCTATAGTGCTGCTGACCATTGAGTTTACCAGTATCTATAGGTTATTTTGTTAGAGTTTTTATTTTGATTTTTTAACTCAAGTGAGTTTGCATGTAGTGGGGGCCACATTTCCTCTCTTGAGTTCTTACGTCTTTGATTCCCCTTATGGCATCTCTGTCTTCCCAGCTTTTTAGAGATACCTCACAGAATAAGTGGCATAGATTTCTCTAACAGGCTCTTGGTTGCTTTCTAGGGGCCATCAGCTGACAGGTGATAGCCCCCAAATTTCCCACCCGAGGAGCTCCTTAGGGAAGTTCACCTTTCTCTCATTTCCTTACACTCTCTGGCTCTCTATTTTTAGCTGCTCACAGGCAGGCTAATTTGGATGCATTTTTGTAGGAGAATCACGGCTCAGTGTCAGAGCCTCCTCTGTACAGGTCCAGTCCATCTGCTGGCCATGTCATTCTGTTCAAATAAAGCTGTTTTTGTTCTGGCTGCTTATTGCCTGTGATTCATTTCCCCTCTACAGTCAGATTTTTCTCTGTTCAAACTTGCTTTGTTATGTGCAGTGGTTTGGCTTAACTTGCTTCATTTCCCTCAGGGAAATGAAGTGATAAGTCAGTGGCCCTGTCTGTGTTATAGGCTGCTGCTTCAAAAGGTTGTGTTGCTTCAAGGGGTTGGTTTAATGCCCACAGATGCCTACCTCGCCACCTCCTAAGAGATACTTAGAAGACATGTTTGAGTTTTTTCCCCATTGTTGTACAGTCCTTTTTTTATAGGACTTTTATCTTGGGGATTTTTTTCCTGGCCTTTTCTAACATTACTTTTCCTCTTTCTTTTTAGTCAGCCTTGTCCAAATATGATGCCACCAAACAAAAGAGGAAATTCTCTTCCTTTTTTAAGTCCTTGGTGATTGAATTGGACAAAGACCTGTATGGACCAGACAACCATCTGGTAGAAGTGAGTTGTTCTGCCTTCCAGGCTTTGACGCTGTGACTGGAGGAGGATTTGGGAGCCAAATGAACAGCTAGGGAGAGGGGGAGGTAGAAAATAGTTATCCGAGGTGCACAGTTCTACCAGTGCAGTTTATACATTGACCTGAAGGTGTCACTAGCTGTGTTTAATTTGGACCCAAGAACTTGCAATCTATTTTGTCCTACCTTTTTAGTGTTAGTGTCCTGGCCACTGCTCCCACTTTCAAGGGAAGTGCTAATGGAGGCCTCTTTTCCATGCCAACGCATCTCTGCATCTTGCTTATTAGATATACTTACCCACAAACTGTTCATGCTTTTTACTGTAACATTTGCTATCATTAAAGGATTGGTGAGTAGCATAGTAGTACTTGCCTAGGTTACCTTTATGGACCTGGGACTCACTTGTGGTCCCTGCTTCCTTAGAATCACATTTCAAATCACTAGAAAGCCTATTACCAGTGCCTAATTGCACAGTGTTTTGAAAGCCATGTTAGGAACAGTGTTCTTTGAGAAACAATCAGAATGACAGTGCAGTGCTGCACATGAACTTAACCTACTCCTTTCTTTGCCAGTGTAGCTGCAGCCCCTTAACCTCAACCACTAAAGAGACATGAGAAGGTCTTTACCATCTAATAAGGGAAGTAAGTCATAGCATTAGTAGAAATTTGTAAATATATTTAATTTTATAGCAGTAGAGTGTAGTGGCTAAAAATGTGGACTGTAGAGTCAGACATACTAAATCTCAAATTGCAGCTCCACCACTTTCTGGCAGTTTGACCTAGGCAAGTTACTTCATTCTTCTAAGCATTAGTTTTCTCACCTGCAAATTATATGGATGTTTGTGAATTAAATGATAATCTAAGTAAATGTCTTAGAATACTGTCACATGTCCTAAATACTCAGTCTTTATGTTATATTTCTGTTCACATATATAATGCCCATTTTGTAGATAAAATTACCTCTGGAAATTCAGGCTAATTCAAATGTGACCCCAAGCAGTCAGAATTAAAAGATTAATCTGCTTAGACACAGTAATCTCAAAACCATATGTAATTTATAGGAATGCCTCATGCTATTGCTGTTCTCCAATAGCCTCAGTAATCAAAGTTGCATGTTCAGCCATTACAGAAGCTCTTCCCTCCTGCCCCAGCTCTTCCTTTGGGAGAGCAGCCCCTGACATCTTCCTCTCTGTAGTGGCACAGGACCGCCACTACACAGGAGACCGATGGCTTCCAGGTGAAGCGGCCAGGAGATGTGAATGTACGATGTACTGTTCTACTGATGCTGGATTACCAGGTAATCTTTGGAAATGTGAAGGGGTCCAGCTTTCACCACCGGATCCCAACAGGAGTCTGACTTAAGGGGTTAAGTCTAATTTTAAATTGTCAGTTTAGTAGAGGGATAGTTCTTAGTTATCTCATAAGTTCCTACTAGTAGATCTCTGCCCCAGGAAAAGCACTGCATTAATGTTTGCTGACTAGACTGTGTTGTTACACTAAACACCCTAGAATGCACATAGACCCACTCTGGTAGCTTCATTCCTTACACCTTTGGTTCCCTGCAGCCTCCCCAGTTTAAATTAGACCCTCGTCTGGCTCGGCTCCTCGGTATCCACACCCAGACTCGTCCAGTGATTATCCAAGCACTGTGGCAATATATTAAGACACATAAGCTCCAGGACCCTCATGAGCGGGAGTTTGTCATCTGTGACAAGTACCTCCAGCAGGTAAATAAAGGACCCATTCTTTTGCTAGAACTCATTAGAGTACTGAGTGTCCTCAAAATGGCAATTTGTAGTTGTTTTTGTCTTCCCACAGATCTTTGAGTCTCAACGTATGAAGTTTTCAGAGATCCCTCAAAGGCTCCATGCCTTGCTTATGCCACCAGAACCTATTATCATTAATCATGTCATCAGGTAAGCCTGTATCTATGAGGCTGTGAGTGTGCTAGAGCTGGCTTATAGTAGCTTGCACAGCTAGTGTCAAACATTCAGGGACTTTGCAAGTAGGTAGACATAGCTCTTATTTTAAATTATATAAACTTACAATTAAATTTATCATCACAGAAGTCTACATAATGTGTACTTAAAACTTAGTGCTTCCCATTTACTACATTTTACTGGTATTTGCACTCTCAAGGTTGGCCTCATCTGGGTGATGGAAATATTGTTCCATAGTGATGTGCTGTTGAACAGCTCTTCCCAACTCCCTGACTGGAGATGGAATGTTGGTGGCTAGAAATCAGCAAACAGTTGCCCATCAGAGCCCCATCCCTTACAGGATCAGTTTTTAACTTGTACAAGCTTGTAGCTGACTGGAGGGGCCAGCAGGCATCTCTGGATGTTAGGGCATTTCAGCCTGAGACTCTAGCTCTATTTCATCTGCTTGCTGTTTTGTCTAGAAAATACAGAGCAAGGTATCTAGGCAGACAGGAACTTCCTCAAAGCAGCATGTCTTTGTTGAATATTGCATCTGTCCTATTCTTTTTTTGTTTTTGTGTTTTGTTTTGTTTTGCTGAGACAGCATCTCTCTGTATTGCTCAGGCTGGCTTTAAACTTGCTATGTAACCCTGGCTGGCCTTGTACTTGCAAGGATCCTCCTGCCTAAGATTGTAGTGTGCACTATAATTCCTTTTGCCTTAAGTCTGATAAAGGCCTGCCTTTCTTTAGGTCCTCAGCCACCACTTACCCTCTAGTAACTCCTGCATGCTATACATTGGGTTCATAAAAGTTGGTCTGTAGCTGGGCATAGTGGCAAGTTTGAGCCCAGCCTGGGCAACTTAGCAAGACTCTACCTTGAAACTTAAAAGAGAGAGGGAGATAGGAATATAGCTTTCAGTACAAAGGCCCTGGGTTCAAAATAAAACCAAGAAACCCCAAAACTGGTCTGTCCTGAATTCTTATGCATAAACCACTTTTTACATGTATGTATGTCTTGTTTGATTTTATTTTGGACATTTCAGTTTAAAAAAGGAAAAAAGATATATAAGACCTTGTAGCATTGGTTTCTTTTAGAAAGGAAGGAAATTATTTTTCACTGGTTTTGTTCTGTATAATTTGAATTTTTCCTGTTACCTGTTTAAAAATCAATTTTACTGAGGTAGAATTTGTACTTAATATTCTACTTGTACTTAGTGTTTGTACTTAGTATTTTATCCAGTTGAAATATTGTTTGATGACTTTTGGTAGGAAATATAGACTATATAGATACAACTGCAATGAAGATACAGAATATTTCTGTTGTACCCAAAAATTCTTGGGCCTTTTCCTGTCAATCTCCTCTCCCTTCATCCTTGGACCATCTTTTTGGTTCTGTGTAACTTGGTCTTAGGGGACACCCCGTTTACCAGAATTCTTTGGTTTTCTCTCTAGTGTTGACCCAAATGACCAGAAAAAGACAGCTTGTTATGACATTGATGTGGAAGTAGATGATACCCTGAAGACTCAGATGAATTCTTTTTTGCTGTCCACTGCTAGCCAGCAGGAGATTGCTACTTTAGACAACAAGGTAGGAGTCTCTTCCCTAGGTAGTTGGGTGCCACCAGTTCCCTGTCACAGCTTCTAGGCCACATTTTGCTTCTTAGTTTTCATTCAGAATATAGTGACACCTAGTGTATGTCAGGCACTGTGACATGTTAGAGCCAAACTCAGTTCTGATTCTGACCATACCTTTTTTTTTTTTTTTTAAGTTTATTGGTACATTTTCAGTATACGTAATGACCACATTCATGTTTTGTTTTTGTTTTTTGGTACTCGGGATCGAACTCATGACCTCATGCTTGCTAGGCAGGTGCTTATGGCACTGAGCTAAATCCCAACCCAATGACCACATTCATTATAGGGGATTTGTATGTGTACATTGATAAAACTTTATTCTTTTTTATTTCCCATTTTCCTACCCTCCAACCCCTCTTCTGTTTTATTTTTTTGAGACAGGGTTTCACTATGCAGTTCAGGCATAGTGAATTCACTTTGTAACCTAGTTTGGCCTCGTACTCATAGCAAACCTCTTTCCTCAGCCTCCTGAGTGCTGAGATTACACGTTGGGACTACAGGCATGTGTCACCATACCTGGCTTCCCCTCCTTATTTATAAAACCTTCATTTCCTTTTTTTTCTTCTTTTCTCATTATTATTTTTCTTTCTCCTTTTTCCTCCCCCCCCCCACCTCCCTATTTCCCTTTCCCATTTGAACATTTTCTTCCTATTTCACAATATCTACTATACATTTTTGCCCTTATTTACACTGTTGGTTTCTCACACCAGAGAAACAGTGCAGTATTCACATGCGTGTCTGATTTATTTGACTTAACAGTATGGTGTCAGGGTGCATCTGTTTAGCTAAAAATGTCTCAAGCTTATTCTTTATGGCAGAGTAATACTTCATTTTATAAAAAACACCCACATCTTCTTTATCCATTGTTTGGTTAATGGGCATTCGAGCTGTTTCCAAGATTTGGCTATTACAAATTGTTCTGGCCATATTTTTAAAACACTGAGCCTCAGTTTCTGATCTGTGAAATAGACAATAATACATAGGTATCTCAGTTCATGAACACTTGTTATTTGCAAACAATTTGATTTGAAAATATAAACATTTGGCAAAATTTTGTTTTTGTTTGCAAACTCCATATTTGGTGACAAACACAACTGTGGCCGTCTTTCCCACACAAACCGAAACATGGCCCTCTTTTCCAAAATCATAAAATAAATTTAGTTTATAGCTGGATGTGGTGGCGCATGCCTGCAGTCCCAGCACTCAGAAAGCTGAGGCAGGAGGATTGCTGCCAGTTGAAGTCCAGTCTGGGTTACAAAGTGAGTTTAAGGCCAGCTATAGTGAGACCTGTCTCAAAAAATAAGCTGAAGGAAAAAAGAACCTAACAAAAGTTAAGTTTGTGGGCTGTGGGTTTAGCTCAATAGCGTTAAGTGTCTGCTTGGTAAATTCGAGGTCGTGAGTTCAATCCCTGGTACCAAAAAAAAAAAAAAAAGTTTGTAAACCAATATACCATTGTTTGTTTTTATAAGAGTATTATAAAGATAAAATCACAGTGTGTTTAAAGGCAAGAGAGAATGTTTGGCACATAAAATAGCAAAAAGTAACTCCTGCTGTTAATACTTTCATCATCATTACCCTTAACATTAGGCATAGACCCAGCAGGCAAAGCCTAAAGTGCTCCAACAATACAAAGGGGAATGAGGAGATTTTCCCAGGAGGGTAAAATGCCTCAAGGTCAACCTAGAAGGACAAAATGAGAGTTAACAACAGGGGAGGAAGGACAGTGGTGTCAGAAGTATGGGAGGTGGAGGATATTCCAGAATGAGGGAACAGCATATGTAAAACTCCAAAGAGGAAAGGAAACCTAGCATATTGAAGTAAAAGCCATTTGGTATGCTAGAAAAAAGTGCAGGTGCCAGGGATAGGATGCTTGGGGAAAAGAAGCTGAGTTGGAAGGCAGGAGCCTAATAAAGCTTCAGTTCAGGGAAAGCTAGTTTCACATTTCATCTTGCAGATAAAGACAGGGAGCCTGTTGAGCGCTCACCAGTGAAGGTGCTGGTGCTGTATGAATTAAAATGCCCACTTAGGAGAAGGTAGACAGTGAGCTGGAAGAGGGCAGGTCTTGGGGCAGAAAGCCAGAAGGGAAACCATGTGATCTTTGGACAGTATGGATGGAAATAAGTAGACTGAAATGAGAGATGTCAGAGAAAAAAAGCAAGATGGTGACTCCCTGGTTTCTGGGTTGGGTGGAGATTAGTATGTATTAAGACCAAGAAGAGTAGGAGTTAGATGCTAGAGAAGGAGCGAAGTTAGTTTTGGAGATACTGAGTTAAAGATGTCTTAAGTCAAGAAAGCTTTAGTTAATTGGAATTTACACAGTAGATTCCAGACTAGATATTAGGTACATATGATTCTCTCCATGGTGCTGGACCGAATATTTACCATGTAATGGGGTTGAGATGAAAAAAAAAAAATTGCCTTAGATGGGATAGACAGAAACAAATGCGTATCACCTGCTGAAAGAATGCCAAGGGTTAGCAGCACATAGAGGTGTTGGGCACTGTCATTTCACTTTGTGTTTCTTGAAAATGGTGTAAGTGTCCCTCTTTCTTTTAGATCCATGAGACAATAGAAACTATCAACCAGCTGAAGACCCAGCGGGAGTTCATGCTGAGCTTCGCCAGAGACCCTCAGGGTTTCATCAATGACTGGCTTCAGTCCCAGTGCCGGGACCTCAAGGTAAAGAACCCAAGAGGGGCCTGCAAAGACAGTTCACTGAGGAACACGTCTGCTTTTTCTTTGTCCAACTGGTAGAAGAGTTGAAAGGGACATGAGAGACTATATTTTCCTTTAGCACATCCCAGGGACCATTTTACAGTAAGTAGGTAAAGTGGCTAGGTAAGGCTATGCACACCCATAATCCCAGACTTGGGAGGCTGAGGCAAGAGGATTGCCATGAGTTGAAAGGCCAGACTGAACTACATAGCACAACCCTGTCTCAAAAAACCAAAACAAGAAAAAAAGAAAAAAACACAATAGAGAGAAGGAGGCCATGTCCATTTAGTTGTTACTCAGTGCTGTCACTGTGCTCATACAGAGAGAGGGATGCCTGATCTCTGCTCTCAAAGCAATACGCATTCTATTTGGAAAAATCAGGCTTCCATGATTAAAAAAATGGTTAGCCATGTAAGACATTATCAGAATTGACTAGAACCAGTAAGATAATTTAAAGGGGAAAGGAGATCAGTGAGGACATACTCATTCAAGAAGTCTTCATGGAAAACGTGTAATCTGAAGATATTTCCAGCTGGGCATGGTAGCCCACACCTGTAATCCCAGCATTTGGGAGGATGAGGCAGAACAATTGCCGTGAGTTCAGATCCAGCCTGGGGTACACAGTGAGTTCAAGGCCAGCCTGAATTATGTATCAAGACCCTGTCTCAAAAGACCAAAAAAAAAAAAAAAAAAAGGTATTTCCCAGAGAGGGGAGCACTGTAAGGCATGGGCACAGTAGGTGTGAAATGTGCTCAGCTCTTAGGTTGTGGTTGCTGTTCCTATAACAACAGACTGCATAGACATGCAAGAGACGAGTGCCACAAGGTCCCCAAACCAGGCAGTGACTTGTGAATAGCAGGAAGTGGCTGGGCTTTAGTTTGCTGGGGATCCTGCAGCAGACTAGCATCAACTGCATGGCTTGAAGCACAGGGTTTTGTCTCACAGTGGTGTAGGCTGCAGGTCTGAAATGAAGTTGACAGCTGGCTTGGTTCCTTAAGAGGTGGTAAGAAAGAATCTACTGCAGGCTTCTAGCTTCTGGTAGTCTCAGACATTCCTTAATGTATGGATGACATTCTCCATGTGTCTTCTTACTGTCCTCCTCCTGCACCTGCCTCTGTGTCCACACTGCCTCTTTGTGGATCCCAGACATTGGATTAGGGTTTTCCCTAATGGCCCCATCTTGATCATCTATAGAAACCCTGTTTCAAATGAGATCACATTCACACATACTAGGGGATTCAAATTTCCACATCTTTGAGGGGGATAAAATTTGACCAGTAGCAGATGAAAAGGCAAAAAACAAGTTTCTTTTTTTCCCCATTTTCCTCCATCCTCCTCCCTTAGACCATGACTGATGTGGTGGGTAACCCAGAGGAAGAGCGCCGAGCCGAGTTCTATTTCCAGCCTTGGGCTCAGGAAGCTGTGTGCCGATACTTCTACTCCAAGGTAGGTGCACGGGGCCACAGGAAATTGACAAAGAGCTTGGTGAGAGTCATGGTGCTAGGTACCAATTTCTGGTCTGTCTCATCTTCTACTCCCATTATTTTCTCCTTAGGTGCAACAGAGACGACAAGAATTAGAGCAAGCTCTGGGAATCCGGAATACATAGGGCTTCTCCAACAGCCCTGACTTGGCTGTGCCGATTCTTTTTTTGGCCCTGTGCTGCCTGCCTCATAGCACCTGCCTTGGTCTTGCTTAGGGCCTTCCAGGGATGCTGTTGGTTCAAGGACAATACCAGAATGAGGAGGATCTCACATTTCTGTCTCACAAGACACCTGTTATCCTCTTCTCCTGTCCCATCCCTTCCTACCCCCAGCTTCCCTTTGCCCCACAAAGTTCCCATGTGCCTCTGCCCTCCCCTGGTCTGCATTGGACCTCTAGCGGTAGAGAACCTGTAGCAGTAATCAGTGCTCTGAATGGACTGGGCTGAAGGCCAGGTGGTCAAGGGGACCAGCTACACTTATCCTGCCCTTCAGAGACCCAAGACTTGGGAGCTGTTACCTCCTTCTCCTAGACTCAGGATGGGGGTGCTCTGTAAGCTAGTTGAGTTGCTCCTCCTGCTAACAGAATCTAGTTTCCTTCCTTCATGCATTTGGAGCAAGTTCTCCCTTCACTTGTTGCCCTCTAGCACTAAAGGGATCCTGGCTCCTGGGCTCCACCGAGCCTTAGGTCAGTCCCCAGTCCCCTGAAGTGGCCTGATGTCTTAGTGCTTCTGTTGACTCCACGTCGGGGTCCATGTCAGTATTGGAGTGTGTTCTTGAACTGTTGGTCCCTCCTGCACACTCCCTGTAGCTACCCTTTGTCCCTCATACCTGCCCTAGTCCGCGGTATTTGGGTGGGGGAATCTTGCCTTTCCCTTTCTGCCCAGGGATCTACTTTGGGGTACCGCTGTTGCCAGCAGCGGCTGTTCCTTCCTGCTGTTGCTTGGAGGAATGATTTGTTCACTCCTTCCTGCTCCCCTCAATGGAGAAATAGGCCTAAAGTCAAACGGGTAAAGTGCTGGGCCATCCCTGTCTTCCTGTCTCTGTCTGCCCTGTTGATCATCACTGGTGGCTTCCAGGGCACTGAGGAGTGAATGCGTCTAGGGCTGCAAAACAGCTCTGAGTTGGGTTTGTAACTTCACTAACCCTGCCTCATAGGATTGTGACTCCCCAGTCCCTGCCCTCAAAGCTTCAGACCCCTCAGGTAGCAGGACCTCAAGATCTTGGCCCCTTGGAACAGAGATTTTTTGCATCTTTCCAGGAGAGCCTCAGATCCTTCAGGGTTGTGCCACCCCCAAGTTAGCATATACCAGACTCGCAGACTCCACATAGCAGGGTGGGAGACAGCTGGGCACAGGGATTTTGCTCAGCATGAGCTCTGAACCCAGAGAACTGACAAAAGCCCTGCTTCCCCACCCCTCCTCAGGCTCCTGCGAGCATGTCACCCTGCCCCTAACCCCTGCCTGTTCTCCACTGGGAACAGCAGAGCATTCACCTCATTGTCCTCTTGCCACATTTCCACTCTCCAGCAAAAGGTTCACCTCCAGTGACACTGGACAACCCTGGGGCCGCTGAGCCCTGGCCCCTCTCTTCCCTGGAAGCACAGGGAGGAAGCTCAGCACTCCTACACAGTGTCTCTGTTGAAGATAAATTTTTATTAACTGAATTATGTTTTTTTCATGGACCAAAAAAATTTTTTTTGTATTGTCCCTTTATCAGTGTCACCCAGTTTTAATAAAAGAATCTTCTGAAAGGTGAGTTCCCTGCCTCCCGTGGGGAAGCTCCCTCTGAACTCTCTGTTGCCAGTCAGCCCAGCTCATGATGTGTGTATTTGACAGATTTTTAATGAACATCTGTTGTGTGCTAGCCATGGTACCAGACACTAGGGATCCAGATTTCTTCTCTGGACTGGGGCTCACCTCAGAGGCTGGTGACCCAGGCCAGGTGCTTGGGATTGTTAGGCTATACCACTCCAGCTTCCCTGCTTATCAGCTGCTGCCAGCTCAGTGGCACTGCAGTCTTGTCCCTTGTCCTTCTGAGTACCCTGGGCTGCTTCCTGGCTGGAATGAACTGTCCTCAGGTGCCTGTGGTACCTTAGGGTTGACAAGCATGCATCACCTCTAGAGGTTGTCTCTTTGAGATAACTGTCCAAGTGTGATCAAGGCCAAGGCTTGCACAACAGCTGGTACTTAAGGTTTTCTGAGTATGCTACCATGTTTACCCCAAAATAAGACCTAACTGGAAACTAACTTGTCTAATTGGTGATTGTGAGTGATGGCCAGTATCTTACAGGTTATACCTCACTGTTCTCTTGCTCAGTGGCTACTCTATAATGGCAGGTAAAGCAAGGATAAGTTGATGGGGGCTGGCATTTTTGATCTCTAGTTAGGTCTTATTTTTGGGGAAACCCAGTACTTGAGTTCTACTCAGGCTCTAAGGATGTTAGTTGTAAGGATCAGTGTGTTATCTTCTGACAAAATGGCCAGCCTCTCAGCAGTTTGGAGGAAAGCTGAGGCTGATTATTTGTATGAACAGAAGCATGGAATTCTGCAGTTCTGCCTGCTGCTCACCTAGTGTTCCACTGCTTCCTTTTCTGTGCCATTGTTTAAAAATGGCGGAGAGCTGGATGTGGTGGTGTACACCTATAGTCTGAGGCAGGGGGATCATTAAGTTTGAGACCAGCCTGGGCTGCATATAAAGACTCTGTCCCCCCCCCCAAAAAAAAAAGCGGGGATGGGGGTTGGGCTGGAGGTGTAGCTCAGTGGCATAAGTGCCTTCCTGGCAAGCTCAGGATCTTGAGTTTGACTCTCAGTACCAAAAAGGACTAGGTGTGGTGCACTCCTGTAATCCCAGCACTTGGGAAGCTGAGACAGGAGGATTGCCATGAGTCTGAAGCCAGCCTGGGCTATGTAATTAAAGGGCAGCCTGAACTGTATAGCGAGTCCCTGCCTTAAATAAAATGATTCCATCAATGGAAGGAAAAGATTCCAGCATTGCCTTGTAGTCAAACTCAACCCCTGTTCCTAATCTGGAACTTGGGGATTTCTCAGACAAGCAGGGAAAGTAGAACAGTATGTGAGGTGGTAGGTTGGAGTGGAGAAAATTGATGTCAAGGACATCTAAATGACATCTGTCTTTACCCAGGCTAATTACAAGTGTGATGAATAGCTGATGAGTCATTAATTTCAAGCAAATAATCTACAGTTTGCTCTCAGGGAAAGCTAGTGGTACAGATAACATCCTATGAAAAGCCAGTTATGAATCTTGGCACATGCTTTGTCTTCATGCTGCCTAAAATGATTGTAAAGGCTAAGAGGGAAGCATTAGGCAAAATCAGGAGGGTTATTTATAAGTGTTTGGGGTTCCTGTCATGTGCCAGGTACAGAAACAGCCTTTCCTCCATCCCATAGTACCCCACCTGGCAGCCTGGCACTGGTGCCTTTGTCTCTGCCAGTACAATAAAGGAGTGGGCTGTGGCAGGCAAGCCCTGTATAAGGCTTACCTCTCTTCTAAAGGAAACAACTAACTACTGATCTCATGTACCTTCTTCCCTTCATGGAGACTGGCCATGGGAGACTGGTTGGCTTTTCCTGAGCAGTCCCTGGGCAATCTGGTCTTGACCTCCTACCCACTTACCCTTCCTGCTGGTTACACCCAGACTGAAGCCCAATGTCCTTTACTGGTGCTGGCCAGTGGTAGCCCCCGGAGCTGGCACGCCTACTCAGCAGTCTGCCAGGCCAGGAGGTCAGCACGTGAGCAGGCATTGCTGGTGCTGTCTGCCCTCTAAGCCAAAGTGCAGGGCTTTGGAGGTAGGAGCCTCTTGTTTCACTCCAGACCAGCCTGGAAACCAGAGCTCCTCCTCCTCTTAGTCAAACAGGCTGTAGGCAATAGAGAGTCGCAACTGCTGAGTGTGTGCCTGCTGGTCTCCCTTAGAGTCACACATCTGCTTACTCTCATGCTTCTGAGACCACAGAGCTCAAGAGGACATAGCTACCTGAGCATTGGAAATAGCTGCGTGGGTGCTGGAGCTTTCTGACTTCTGGAAACTAGCTATTAACCTGTGGGAGCTCAAGTAGTGGGTTTCCGCTCAAGAGAAGAAATGGGGAACTGTGGCTACTGCTGCTTCTGTCAACCCCAGAACTGTGGGTCATGTGGTATCAGAGCCTTCTGACTTTGACCCTCCCTTTTTCCTTCTGCAACACATGCAGGTGGGGATTGCTTGAAGCCCAAGGATGAGTCCCAGGGATGGCTACTGTGGCAGCCAAGATCACCTTGTTCTTTATGTCTCCTGGGGTCTCAAACCTGGGGCCAGGCTGTCCCCAGAGTAGGCCCTTAGGTACTGTGTGGTAAGGGCCTACTTTAAAAGCAGCCCATGTCTGCCCCTCTCCATTTCCCCTCTACCCACAGGCCTACACCTGCAGTAGAGTGAGTGTGTGGGGCAGGAGGAGGATAAACTAGAGCAGCTGCTGGTGGGTAATGGCTGGGGGTAGGTGGGTAATTCTTACCTCTGAAAAGTAAGTAATCAGCATGGTGGGGCACACCTGTAATTTTAGCTCTGAGGGAGGCTGAGGCAGGATGATGGCAAGTTTGAGTTCTACCAAGACAACTTAGGGAGACTCAAAAAAGCAAGCTGAGAGCCAGGGATAAAGCTCAGGGGCATAAGCACTTGCCTAGCAAGGTAAAGGTACTGAGTTCGATTCCCAGTACAAAAAAAAAATTGGCTGAGGGTGTAGATTAGTAATAGAGGACCTCTGGTTTCCTCCCCCATTACTACAGGGTGGGGATGGGGTAATCCTATAGCTGCTACTAGGGTTAATAGACTACAACTTATTCCAGTGTTGGGGATCAAAGGGCATTGAGGGGGACCAGTCAGTCACTCCTTATCTGGGCTATTTCTTGGCAGACCTCAAAATGAGATTAAGAAGGGCGAGGGTAGGAAACTGGGCTGGGGCCAAGAGAAGCAGCTCCTCAGCACTGTCAGCTGCAAACCTGAGTAAAAGCCTGTCCGCGCTCTGCCCCGTTCCCACTCCCCACCTGTCTCTACCCTTTTCTCCCCTTTCCCTGGCTTTGCCAGACTCCCTATCTCCCTGGGCGCCACCCACCCAGCCGTCCCTGGAGGTGGGGCTTGGCTGTACCCGCGCGCCGTGGAGTTAAATGCTCTGGCCCGCACCAGCCGCTCGGGCAGAGAAGCAGCACCATGGCTGGCAAGAAAGTCTGCATTGTAGGCTCTGGCAACTGGTAAGCAACTCGGTCAAGGGCGCTGGGGAAGGAGAGCTTCCCCTTGTGCAAAGGGGCTGGAGAGAGAACCCGGGAGGGCAGGAGGCAGAGGGTGGGTAGGAGATGCCCTTAGGTTCCTGCTCAGCCCCTGCTGCTGGCTGTCTTCTGTGCCTATGTGCTCAGGACAGACGGTGCCTGGGCCTCCCCAGCCCTGGCCTACTTGGGCCGCTGCACCTGTTCGCCATAGAAGAGAAGGCACTCCCTTCTCTATCCAAAAGACTCCTTGGTCTGGGGGGTTGGGATCGGCAGGCTGGCCCCCTCTTCCACAAGCAAAGTCTGAGTAGAGTGAGGATCCTTTCTGTTGCTAGGACATGGGGGACACACTTGGCACAGGGGTGGAGGTGACCTTAAAAAGTAAACAATCCGGTGGGGTGCTGTTAAACCTGGGATGAGACTACCCCAACTCCTGCCACTGTTTCCTTTCTCACATCACTCCACTCTTGTGTTCCCCTCCTGCCAGGGGCTCAGCCATTGCCAAGATCGTGGGTGGCAATGCAGCCCAGCTGGCACATTTTGACCCACGGGTGACCATGTGGGTGTTTGAGGAAGATGTTGGGGGCAGAAAACTGACAGAGATCATCAACACACAGCATGAGAATGTCAAATACCTGCCAGGGCACAAGCTGCCCCCAAATGTGGTAAGCCCACACACCCTGCAAGGAATGGTCTTAAAGAGGAAAAGCAACTGAAGGAAGTCCAGGAGTCAGCACTCAGGGCTGCTGAAAGGGGCCACTTCAGGTGCCAGTTGGCCTTGGGAAGCATTTCAAGAGGGCTGCTGTGGACATGGGACACCCTTGTTCAGGCTCTCCTAGCCCCTCGGCTGGACTGAGAAGAACCTGAGCACACCTCCCCCTTACAGGTTCCCAGGCTGGGAAGGGAGAGGGAGGCCAAGGAAATTGGTCTCCATGGGAATCAAATTCTGGTTATCAGGCTCCCAGACTTGGGGTCCAGGTAGTCCCTGCCTCAGGTTCTAAGCCCATTATTCATTCACTGGGTTATTAGCAGACTTGAAATGTGTTCCTTGAACTTTAGGTTTTTGGTCAAATCCACGTGGCTGTCTTCCTACCTGGAGAGGGGGAGCAGGGAGGAAAAGCAGAAAGGCTGGGGCTCTCCCTTCCCAGTTGAGGCCCTCAGAGGAGCAATGTGATGAAATTTTACTCGGACTCTTCTTCCTGCCAAGTCCAGGCAGTTTTGGCTTCCCTCACTGTCCCACAGCCAGAGGTTAGAAGAGTGCTGGCAGAAGGCTCCAGGAGTCCTCAAGAGGCCAGGACAGCTACAGCAGGGGGAAGTGAAGGCAGGGCACAGGGAGTTGGAGGACTGGCTCCTCCAAGTCCAACCTTCCCAAATTCAGTCCCTAACACTCTTTCCTTCTGGACCCACCCACAGCCTCCTCTCCAGCTTCTAGATTACCTGAATGAGTTCCCTGGGGGTTACCGGAGGTCTGCCAGGCCCCTAAGCACTTGCTTATCCCACAGGTGGCTGTCCCAGATGTGGTCCAGGCCGCCTCAGAGGCTGACATCCTGATCTTCGTGGTGCCCCATCAGTTCATTGGCAAGATCTGTGACCAGCTGAAGGGCCACCTGAAAGCCAATGCCATTGGCATATCTCTTATTAAGGTGCCAGGGATACCTTCCTGTGAATGGGTGTGGAGTGCAGCTAGCTGTTGTGGTGCTCACGGCAGGGAAAGCAAGCAGAACAGAAAACGGCTGGAATAGACTGAGTTCCCAGGAAGAAGAGAGGAGTTGGCTTTGGAGAGGATTAAGGAAGAGTCTCATGCTTGAGGCCATTGGCTGGAGATTGGTTGGGAAGTAGATAAGCAGTTTGGAGGCACATGTCTTAGCGGAGTTAGAGACTTAAAATTAAACCTTTTATATGAGACACTAGGGATTGATGGTGGGGTCAGGCAGTCGTAGGATTTGCTCCTTCAAGTCCAGCCTGCCCAGATTTGGTCCCTAACACCCTTTCCTTCTGAAAGGCTGATTTGAGGAGCCCAAGAAGGGAGCTGGTCTGGGCCCACAACAGGGGAGGAGGTTTGTTTGGGGATTTGGAGTTAATATGCTGCCCCAGAGAGAGAAGTTTGGTAGAGTATATGGAAGGAGGGTTTTTCCATGGCTTTTGTTGCTGTCTACCTTTCTCACAGCCAGCTGCTGCTGGGTCAGAATGGCACAGGACCTTTGGGGAGGGGCACTGATAAACAGTGGATTTGGTAGGGGCAGGCTATCTGGGTGGAAAGCCCTCAGCTGGGTGTAAAGAGCTGCTGGTCTGAGCTCCATCCTGTGCCCAGGGGGTAGACGAGGGCCCCAATGGGCTGAAGCTCATCTCTGAAGTGATTGGGGAGCGCCTTGGTATCCCCATGAGTGTGCTGATGGGGGCCAACATTGCCAGCGAGGTGGCCGATGAGAAGTTCTGTGAGACCACTATTGGTGAGAGTGCCCCAAATACACCACACAATTCTAGTTGCTCCCCGTCCCCAAACTCTTTTCCCCTTCCCTTAGCCACCTTCTTCCATAAGGTAGGGAGAGGAAGAAGTGTCAGAGGTGAGGGAGGGTTGGGACACCCCCAGGGAAGGGATTTCAGGTCCTGCTTAGATGTGGGAAAAACAGTCAAGAGTCCCCCGATATCCAGGCACCATAGCACATGCCTGTAGCCCCAGCTACTCAGGAGGCTGAGGCAGGATCTGAAACCAGCCTGAGCAACACAGTAAGACCTCTGTTCACAAAAGCAAAAAAGATTCCTCCTGAAAGCCTTGCCTATTCTCCACCTAAGGCTGCAAGAACCCTGGCCAGGGACAGCTTCTGAAAGATCTGATGCAGACCCCCAACTTCCGGATCACAGTAGTACAAGAGGTGGACACAGTGGAAATCTGTGGGGCCTTAAAGGTGAGAGGGGCGCAGAGGCTGCTATGGGTTGGAGGGCCTAGCTCAGCTTGGCAAGTGCTGATAGCCCCGGTCTCTCCTGGACAGCTGGTCCTCTTCTCCATGGAGCACTCCCTCACCAAGGACTGCAGAAGCAAGGCTAGGGCATGCAGGCAAGGGAACTGGCATAGCCTTCACATAAGCCAGTAGAGTAAGGAAGGTGTGGCCTGTGGGAAAACTGGGAAGTGGATGACTTAGAAGCATATCCACCATGCTTCCCTCGTTCAGTGTGCACATCATGTTGTGAGGGCGTCAGGCACGCACCACAAGGGTGCCAACTGGGCTTGCTGGAGGGAGGGGTCTTCTCTTACCCGTGCCCTCTCCTTCCCAAGAACATAGTGGCCGTGGGAGCTGGCTTCTGTGATGGGCTGGGCTTTGGTGACAATACCAAAGCGGCAGTGATACGGCTGGGGCTCATGGAGATGATCGCCTTTGCCAAGCTCTTCTGCCGTGGCTCTGTGTCCTCTGCCACCTTCTTGGAGAGCTGTGGTGTCGCTGACCTCATCACTACCTGCTATGGAGGGAGGAACCGCAAGGTGGCTGAGGCCTTTGCCCGCACTGGAAAGGTGGGTTCTACGGGCAGCACCTCAGCACAAATATTAAGACTGCTAGGAACCTTCCCACCTTTCTTTCCCTCTAAGAGCCTGCCTCCCATCTGAGCCCCAGACTTTAAAGCTTGTATGAATAACCCTTCTCTCACGCTTCCACCCACATATCCTGCTTTCTTTACAGACTATTGAACAGCTGGAGAAAGAGATGCTGAATGGGCAGAAGCTGCAGGGGCCCCAGACAGCCCGGGAGCTACACAGCATCCTCCAGCACAAGGGCCTGGTAGACAAGTGAGTGCTGCCTTGGGTCCTGGGGGGAAGGAGCCATAGGCCAGGTGCCATCCCCACTCACCATCTTCCTGAACACTATGAAATTTGGGAACTGGGCAGAGAGGGAATGCAAGTTAATGTTCAGAGTTTGAAGGGGCTGGAGCACTCGGCATCCTCAGCCAGTTCATGGCCATAGCCTCATTCTCATCCAGGGCTCTTTATGTTGCAAAGCCTCCCTTGTCCTTTCCTTCTTGTCCTTTTCTTTGTCCTTTTTTTCCCCTAGTTTTTTGAGAGGGGGTGTTGCTATCTGTTTAGGCTGACCTTGAACTCACTACATGGCCCAGGCTGGCCTCAAACTTATGGTGATCCTCCTGCCTCAGCATCCCAAGTGCTGAGATTACAAACATGTTCCCTCACAACTGGCAATTTGTCCTTTCTCTGGAAATTGGACCTCTGGGGGAGTGTATGCTTATCTGACTGTCCCACCTCTTTGTCCCCTCCAATGTAGCTCTTTGGTCCCTTGTAGCCTGCCTGTCCTAGATACTAAAGAGGATGGCTCTGCTTTAATATCTCCTTTCTAGGGAACATGATGGGGTGACTAGACTGAGCAGAACACAGCTGGGCTCTGTCAGCCTGGGAAAAACTCCTAGAAGTGTATGAAATGGTTCAGAAGAGTAGCTTATAGCTCCAGATTAAGGGAGCCTGGGCAAGGACGGCAAAGGACACTGACACTTATTGACACTTTCACATAATGCATAAGCACACATTCATAGATACATCTTATCTTCACTGCTTTGTCACATTGATGACATTGAGGCTCAAAAGAGGTAAATGGGTTGCCCAATTGGGAAAAACAAAACAAAATTTGAAATTGGGGAGTTGTATAGGCAGGTTCAATATGATAGGGAACAGGGCAGCTAGCAACCTGACTCTAAAACTCAGGGCTGGGGAATTCAGTTTCTCTGCAATTGGGTGCCAGAATCTGCCTGAGTGCCACGGTGGTGGGTGGGGTAGAGGGGTATGGTACTGGAGTGGAGACTTAGGAGGTGGCTGGGGACAGGTGGGTAGAGAATGGATCAAAGGCAGGAGACTAAGCTAGGCATCTCCCTTCTGCTCTAGGTTCCCGCTGTTTATGGCTGTGTACAAGGTGTGCTATGAGGGCCAGCCAGTGGGTGAATTCATCCGCTGTCTGCAGAACCATCCAGAACACATGTGAGTGGGGCCAGGGCCCAGGACAGGCAGCTTTTTTACCCCATCAGATACAAGCTGAAGCTTGCAGCTGGTTGGCCACCGAGACCCCCAGGACTCCTCAGCAAGCAGTTGTCTCAGCTTTTCACTGGAGACGAAACCTGAGGTTGTGGCTCAGCTATACACCTGGAGTTCCGAACTGAGAGGACTTCCCTTGCTCTCTCCAGATGGGAAGTTTTCTCCCTGGCTGGGGAGGGACAGAATCAAGGCCCAGTGCTGCTGTGTGCTCACAGGGTGTGTGTGTCGGGGGCACCAGTGCATGGGCTGCCAGTTGCTGCCTTGCATAGACCAGGAACTTGTCCCTAGGCCCAGTGACGTGGCTAAAGAAGTATCTTAACTATAGGAAGGATGAGGCTAGGGCCACCAAAGGGGGATCTGAGTATTTCAGATGACAGCGCCAGTCCCCACACAGCATCAATGGATCTCAGCGTTTGGTAACAAAATACAACCCCCTCCCTGCTTCTCCTAGCAACATCTGCATCATCAGAAACCTCTGGTTGTCCCTTTTCCTCCTCCCTCAGGCTGCCCTGGCACAAGAGTAGCTCCCTGCTGGCATCTCTGCCCCTGAGGCTTGCTATTTTCCCCAGGGACTTTCTGGTTCCTAGATCTTTGCCAGCTCCTCCCCACCCTGCATGACCTTTCCAAATCTTCCCTTGCCCTGCCTGCCAGCACCCTGTTTGGGGAGCAGAAACTTAATCTGCTGACAGCTACACCTTTTCACAGCAAGTTCAGATTGCTGGGTCCCTGTGAGGTGACCTTTCTGCTTGCCCAGCTTCCCTATTCAGAGCTCTGGTTGGAAGAAGTGTATAGAGCTGAGCCCCTCTGGCTGTTTGTCTCCCCAGAAGCTACCCTGTCCCTACTGCCTCCTTAGCCCTGCACCTCATTCTCAACTGCCAGAGAATGCTTGGGATGTTGGGCTGGTGCTTATATTCCAAAGCCAGCTCCCTCTCCTTGAATGAGGATTTACTCATGGGGTACTGAGCATCAGGACAGCAGGAACCGGGAAACTTGAAGAAAGAACCACCCTGCCCCCTATGGTGAGGGACAAACAGGAGAGGGAGAGGAGTGTACTTTACACTGGCCTTGCTCCAGGTCTGGGTGGCAGCAGGGGAATGTCCTAGGTCAGCAGCCTAGGCCTCTAGCTATAAATAGCCCCTGAGAGCTGAGGCTCCTGTGTCTAGCAGGGGTCTATGCTTCCCTTTCCCATTTGGCAGCAACTGGCACATTGGCACTGGGCAGCTTTGTGTTAACCCTCTCTCACTCCCCAGCAAACCAGGGTGTTCCTCATGGCTGCCATTTAGAATTTAGTCTGACCATGAAGGGCAGAGTTACCCTAATCAGGCCGCAAATTGAGGGACACAGCTTCCCCATAGCTGGCTGGGCTGGGTACAGGCACTGACAATCTAGAGCTGCCCTTCCCGGAGGTTAAGGTGGGCTGGAGGTCTTCCAACACCTTTGTCTACATCTGTTCAATCCACAATGAACTGTGAAGCTAAAGTCTGCTGTTGGGTCACCTGCCCACCCAATAAAGTACGGCTTTTCCATTAACAGCTAAAAGGCTTCACTGCATGTGGCATTGAGCGTGCTGTCGTGTATCACTATGAATATGTTTCTACCCTTCCCATAGGACAAATGAAACAATCTCCCTCCCTGATAACTGCAGCCACTCGCCGTGCCAGTAGTGGTGCCCACTCAGTCTCCTCCCTTCCTCCCCAGCCAGGGCCCCACACTCTGTCTTCCCAAAAGCTGTTTAGGGGGAGGTCAACCTAGTCACCTCGAGGGCAGGGCCTTGCGGTGTCCATCAGGTCCACACCTGAGTTAGGCCTGCCGCCGGACCACCCGGAAAGGGTCGCTCCAGGCTCTAGGGGGCGCACAGTCCACTCCGGAGGGCTGGCTCCGAGAAAACCTACCTGGCTACCGAAGACGTCACCGAGATGTAAGCTGGGGATTAGACGATTTTGGTTCCAAAGGTTCCGGTTCTCGAGCTCCACTCACAGTATGCGTTCTCTTGATGAAGCGTAACCACAACCCCCAGAATCCAATGGGCCCCTCGGGGAGGGAGGTTCGTCTGAGGATGCGTCACCAGGATAGTTGATCCGGAAGCCGGAAGTCCAAAGCCGGTAGCCAGTTTGAGGAGCGCTGGGGCGACTCCTGGCGTAGGGGGCGGGCTTTTGCGGGGCCGGCGGCAGTTTGCTTCCTTAGGTGAAGCGAGTCCTAGAGGCCAGGGCGGGCGGGAAGAGGAGCTGCGTTCTACACCAATAGCTGAGGCGTTTGGGCTTCTCGTGTCGCCACCCGCACGTGTCTTGTTCCGGGCGTGACTTTCGGTCGTCCCAGGAAGTTGTGTGGACCGTAGCGGCCAGACGCTGTGGAGGGAGGCCTCAGTTGGACGCGAAGGAGAGGCAGCACCCAGGTACGCTGCGGGCCAGGGCAAGCTACCAAGGCCGGCTCGCGCACTGCCCCGCCATCAGCCTGTCACCCGGCGTCGGTGCCCCTGTGGCCGCGGGGAGCCTGGCTAAATCGCAGCCTCGCTCAGGTCTGGCCGCACTCTGGCCTGGCGTCTAGGCCCTCGCGCTGCGACTCCAAAAGCCGCCGCGGCCGGGTTTCCCCTCCTTCTCTCTGGTTTAAATTCTCACCACCTTTCTAAAAAGACAGTTCCACTCCTGCACCTTATTTCGAGTCCCCGCTCTGCCTCCGAACTCACCCACTGTCTTCCAAAATATAAGATTCATAGCTTATCGCTGTAAGCTCCTTTAGACAGCAGCCGTGTTCATCTCTGCGTCCTCGTAGGATTATGTGCTTCAAATGCGAAATAAGAATTAGTGAATCTAGGTTGATGTAATAGGCATAGTTGAAGGAAAGCGTTTTCAAAAAAAAAAAAAAAAAAAGCAGTCTTGAGGTCCTTCCAGGCTTTGAGGGCCCAAAAAGAGAACCTTTACAAATTGCACCCTTATGGTATTTTCCATAATGATTCTAATGGGTTTTTCCAAAACCTGCAGTTCTGTCTCTTCATAGTAGAGACCCAGCTTTGTGCCTCACACCTCTGCATACTGGTGGTTGAAGGGGTTGAACCTAGAGACTTTACACTGAGCTACAGCCCCAGCGTTTTTTTTAAGACAGTGCCTTACTGTTTTCAGGCTAGACTCAAATTTGCAATTCTCTGGCCTTCGCCTCCCATAGTGCAGGGATCACACGTGTGAACCAGGATTCCTGGCTCCAGCTTTGTGCTTTATTGAGAAAATGAATGTTCCATAGATGAGAATACTCTTTCAGTTTCAAAAGTTTTCTTCATTTCCCATGGTTAAACCTTCTCCCTGGATTTACAGTTTCGTTTTCTCCTAGACTGTCCTTAATCTAGTTCTGTTTGGCCCACTTCACTTTAATCCTCAATTGAGTCACCAACCTTACCTTTTAAAAGATGTTCACACCAAAACTAGGCATGGTCTTGTAGCCTGTAATCCCAGTCCTCGGGAAACTGAGGAAGGAAGATTGCTGTCAACCTAGGCTACCAAGTGAGTTAAAAGAACTCTGTCTCAAATAAATAAATTCACATCTTCCTCATGAATATGCAAAGCAAAACTGGACTTATCTTGTTTTTTGTTTTTTGTTTTTTTTTTGTCTGTCTGTTTTGAGACAGTCTCGCTATGCAGTTCAGGCTGGCCTTGAGCTCACTTTGTAGCCCAGGCTGGTCTCGAACCCACAACGATCCTCTTGCCTCATCCTCCAAGTGCTGGGATTTCAAGGTGTGAGCCACCGCCAGGCAACTTACCTTGATCTTGTTATCTTCTCTTTCTCTCTCTCTCTTTTTTTTTTTTTTTTTTGGTACCAGGGATCAAACTCACCACATTGCGCTTACAAAGCAGGCACTTATGCTGCTGAGCTAAATTCCAGGCCCAATCTTGTTATCTTCTCAAGCTACAGCTCTGTCACTTTTTCTCTTAAACACAAGAACATCTATTCTCATCTTTGAGGGAATAGGGTTATGATCCTCTTATCTGTTTTTGTTTTGGAAAAGTGCTAGACACATACCAGTCCAGGGGAGATTTCTGGGCTTTCGAGAGCCCTGGCTGAGATCTGTGCTGTCTCCTTGGGTACCTGTGCTGCCTGTTCCAGTTCATTGCATTAAGTTGACATCACCCATTCCACCCGGTGCTCCCATCTGACCAGACTTCATGACACTTTGCAGTAGTGCTTCCTTGTTTTTATTCTGGTCAAACACATAGAAGGATACAACATATCTGTAACTGGCAGTGGCTTGATAGGTGATTTTTATTTATTTATTTTTTTGATTCCAGGGATCGAACTCATGACCTTGCACTTGCCAGGCAGGTGCTTATGCCACTGAGCTAAATCCCCAGCCCTAGAGAGGTGATTTTTAACCAGGAAGGAAAATGTAGCTAAATGAACCGAATTTCCTATCTGCCTTTTTCCTTGTTTTCATCTAATTGTTGCTCCCTTGGCTTCTGTCTCTTGGTTTTATTTTTGTTTTTAAGACAGGATCTCACTGTGTAATTCATGCTGGCCTTGAACTCACTAGTTAGCACAGGCTGGTCTCAAACTGAGCCATCCTCCTGTCTCAACCTCTTGAATGCCAGGGTCACAAGTGTGCACCACTAGATCAGGTTTGTCTCTTGGTTTTATTCTTTGCTTTGGTGTCAGCTGTTACCTTCATCTGTATCTGAAACAGCTTTTTCTCAAGATCTGAACAGAATTTCATTTTCTTCTGCCTGACAGACATCACCTCATAAATGTGTTAGTTTTAGTATGCCCAACCCCAGTTTATGATTTTGTTTTTCAGTGCTAGAAATTGAACCCCAGAATTTGCACATGTCTGGCAAGTGTGCTTCCACTGATGCACACTCTCAGTCCCATGACCCTTTGTTTTGTTTTTTTGAGGCAAGGACTTGCTCTGTAATTCAGAATTTGAACTCACTATGGTCCTGGCTGGCCTTGAACTCCTGCCTCAGAGTGCTGGGATTACAGGTGTGTGGCACCAGGCCTAGCCTTAGCCTCAGCCTCGTGATTTTGACACTGTCACACCTTCTATATACAGAGTGACAGATATCTCTTTCTCTTATTTCTGTGAACAGCATTCCAAGCCACCACAAGTTTAACTTGGAGGTGTTCTCAGCTTTGTTCTAATCCATTCACTTGCTTCCAAAATAACTTCTGTTTCCATCCTCTCCATCTCCGCTGCCCCTGCTGTAGCTTAGTGAAGTTTTTGCTAATTTTAGACTAGGACACCAGGATGTCTCTTGGTCTGGTGTTGCTCTTTTAGCTCAGGTGGACCCTCCTGTTCCTTCTTTGGCCTTTTCCTCCAACCTGTCAGAGAAGGAGTCCTGGGACTGGTTAGTTTCCAGCCCTGGTGTTGGAATGGCAGGGAAAAGCAAGCAAAGAAAGCTGTGGGGTCTGTGAGGTGCTTGTTTGTGTCCTTCATATCTCAGCCCATCTGCCTATATGTTCCTCATTGTGCATAGCTTGGGACAGTAGTGGTGAACCTTTTAGAGCTTTCAATGATAACAAACAGCCTGTTGTGGCATAGTTTTGCCACCATTGGCTTGGGGTCATTATAAACCTCGGATAACCTAAACACACCTTTCCTTGTCTTGAGTCTGTGTCCTTCAGTTTTCTTTCTCTGACCTTATTTAATGTGATCTTTCTTTCTTTCTTTCTT